>BQNB010209585.1:0-10326 GCA_026074375.1 Tanacetum coccineum
TTTTTGACTTAGATTACCCTGAGATGCCCAATGATGAGGAGAGATTTGACCCTAGTCTGAATGATAATTCTAGAATTAACAGTGTTAGTGGCCACTCTTCTATGTCAGGTGAGACTGATGACACTAATGATATTCCAGATACAGGGATTGATGTTGATATTAGTGATCACTTTCATGCCACACAGGATGAGGAGGTAACCACACTTGAAGAGAATGTATTTTCTGAGGGAAATGTGGATGTTAATCCCAGTACATCATCTCAGGGTACTCAAAACTTAAGAAGATCTTCTAGACAGTCTGTTTTTCCAAAGAATTATAATGATTTTGTTGTTGAGTCCAAAGTGAAGTATGGTCTTGAAAAGTTTGTTGGTTATGCTAAGCTTAATACTGAAAACTTTTGTTTTGTAACTGAGTTAAATAAAAATCATAAACCAAAAACTTTTTATGAAGCTTCTAAACATTCTCATTGGATTGATGCAATGAATAAAGAAATGTCTGCTTTGCTTAGAAATGATACTTGGGATATTGTTGACTTACCTAAGGGTAGAAAGGCCATAGGAAGTAAATGGTTATGGAAAATCAAATTTAAGTCTAGTGGTGAAATTGAAAGATACAAAGCTAGACTTGTTGCCCAAGGTTTTGGTCAAAAGGAAGGAATTGATTATGAGGAGACTTTCTCTCCTGTTGTTAAAATGACTACAGTTAGGTGTTTGTTAAATGTTGTTGTTCTTAATTGTTGGCCTATTTTCCAGGTTGACATTGACAATGCCTTTCTGTATGGTGATTTAGATGAGATAGTTTATATGAAACCACCACAAGGGTATTACCCTGATGATGGTAATAAGGTGTGTAGACTTAAAAAATCCTTATATGGATTAAAACAAGCACCAAGGCAATAAAATGCTAAATTGACTTCTGCTGTAATTGAAAATGGCTTTAGTCAAAGTAAATCTGATTATTCTTTGTTTACCAAGTCTGAGAATGGTAATTTTCTTGCTTTACTTGTTTATGTGGATGATATTATCATCACTGGCAATAATGTTTCTGAGATTGAGAAGTTTAAAGACTTTCTCAGGACAAAGTTTATGATCAAAGATTTAGGAAAACTTAAGTATTTTCTTAGGATTGAAGTCATTGATACTGATAAGGGTATTTGTCTTAATCAAAGAAAGTATGTGCTTGATTTGTTGTCTGAATATGGTATGCTAGCATGTAAACCTGCTAGAACTCCTATGATGTCTAAGTTTTCTATAACTAATGAGGCTACTGATGTTGATCCTCTTCTTGATAATATTGTTGATTACCAAAAGCTTATGGGAAAATTGATTTACTTGACTAATACTAGGCCTGATATTTCCTATGTTGTCCATTGTTTAAGTCAGTTTATGCATGTTCCTTTAAAGTCTCATCTCAGATCTGCTTTCAAGATACTTAGGTATCTTAAGGGATCTCCAGGTTTAGGTATTCATATTACAAGAGAATCTGGTATGTCTTTGAAAGCTTATTCTGATGCTGATTGGGCTAAGTGCATTGTTACCAGGAAATCTGTTACTGGCTATTGTGTTTTTATGAATAATAACTTGGTTTCTTGGAAAAGTAAAAAGCAAAACACTCTCTCAAAATCCTCAACTGAAGCAGAGTATAGAGCTCTTGCTTCAGTTACCAGTGAAGTGATTTGGATTCTTAAAATTTTAAAAGATTTACATTGTGAAAATCTTTTGCCTATTTCACTTTATTGTGACAGCAATTAAAATTGCTGCCAATCCAGTGTTACATGAAAGAACAAAACATCTTGAGATTGACTTACATTTTGTAAGAGAGAAAATTTTGAATGGGGTTGTTAAAACTGTTAAAGTGGATTCTGCAAATCAAATTGCAGATATCTTTACAAAAGGATTGGATACAGTTCAACATGATAAACTGATTAAAGAGTTAGGAATGTTTAGTTTGTATCACATATCAGATTAAGGAGGGATGTTGAAATATTATTATTTGGACTTAATCTGTTATCTGATACTATCTTTAGGGACAGGACATGATTGTGAGGTCTTGGGTGGATTGTGTCACTTCTCCCGAAGACAACTACCTAATAAATAGTTGATAAAGACGGAAGGACTAAGCTGCAAAGTGTTCTTTGGTGAGCTGTATAAAAGGAAGGAAGAGAGAGAAAAAAGGACAAATTGCTCTCTCATAAAATTCACATAGTTCTCTTTGATTTTGTAACCCTAATTTCTCATATCGTCTTGATTTTGTGTTCTTTTTATTCATTGTAAAACTATTATCAATTTATATAATAGGTCTACACCAGATTAGTTGTGGTAGACTGTTTTGATTGAGATCAAAGTTGTTTTGATTCTGAGTTGTATCTTGATTAAGTGAGATTAATCAAGTGTTTTTGTCATCTAATAATACTTTTCTTCACTAATATGCAAATTTACAAAGTTCTCCGGGAAGTAAAAGGTTCATGTATCACAAAAGAGGTATAAGCAAAGTTTGGTGTACCCTTATCATAAGAGAAACCGATAGGACATCGTCTATACCAAATAAAGATACAGAGATTGGTGTACATACATATTGAACACGAAAATACAAGTGCATCGGAAAAGCAACTAGAATAGCATTCTTCCTTTGCATCACTATAGCAACTAATATGCGAGCTTAGTCACCAAATAACCAACTTTTTGGTTACAAAAACAATCAATATTATCTCGTATTAATTGGTCCCTAACCTAATATAGCATGCTAGCTAGTTAATTCCATTAAATATCATAATATGCATCAATGCATATATATATATATATATATATTTTATATATATATATATATATATATACACGTACCAAACTTATCCTAAACGTAATTCAAGAGAATTTTTTTATACATATTTACTTTGAAACTTAAGTTATATACTACTTCATCCCATAATAGATCACTTTTAAAATACATAAAGTTTAAAAAAAATCCTATTAAACACACTCTTAATCAATCAAATATTATCTTTACCCACTCAACTCTTTTAAAACATCTTAAAATAATAATGTGAACACTTATTATGAGGAAAAAAAAGTTTTCACTAACAAATCTAGAAAGAATTTATAGATAATTGTTTTAAACACAACACACATGATTAAATACACTAGTTGACACTTTAACTCAAAGTGTGTATATTAAAGGACTTACACACTTAGAGATACCAAATTGACAAAGAATGGAGTACTATTTTGCTGACTTCTTTTAGATGTAAAGATAAAAAAGACTAAACCTCAACAATGAAGTCAAAATAATTGGGTCAACAACGTACTCCAATTGGTATATTGAAAATTATACAACTTATCTTTATCATAAAATCTAGTTAAAAAAAAATAAAAATCTTTATCATAAAACGAGTTGGAATTTAACACATGCGTTGTGCGGAGGCAGCAAGGTTTATCAAACTTTTTTTACATTTGAGGGGGGATTTTTAAACTTTATTTTACATTTGAGGTGTACAATGCATGAGTAAGTTGTTTTTTTATATAAGTTAGAGGATCATTTGTGATAACTTTGTATTTTCGAAACTTAATTGGTGTCCTTTTGATTTTGATACTTAAGATGACTTATTTGTTTTTTTTTATTTGAAGGGTGACACCTGGTGTCCTTTTAATTTTTACAGGCCAAAAAAAAGGCTACCATAAATTTTTATATATTTTTTTATAAGAACATCTATTAAACTTTAATATTTTTTATAAAATCGTACGCACGCTTAAAGCATATAAATATTGGACTCGTTTTGTTCGTAATTTAAAGGCTTGTATTTTTCATTAAAAATGCGCCACATATTTGTTACGATATATGGCCGATATAGGCTGTTGGTCCAGAATTCACAAAAGGACAAAATTAAAACATGCTCCATAGTATATTGTACAATGTGTGTGTTGAAAGTTTTTATATATTTTTTCTTTCTAAAACGTATATCAAACTTCAACATTTTTTATAAAATCGTATTCACGTCTGAAATATATCAATATTGGGCTCATTTTGTTTGTAATCCAGAGGCATTTCTGTCGGTATATTTTTCATTTAAAAATTTGCTACATATTTGTTAGATTTTTAATAAATAAAGTTTGTTATATAAAAAAGTCTTAAGGATATACTCAATTAATGTTGAAATCTCTGGTAAACGTTTAAACGGCAATTTAACAAAAACTTAGCCAATGATTTTGAAAAAGTCATTACTTTAGGGTATTTTTTCAATTATTATGTAGGTTAAGGGTGTGTTTTGAAAGTTTTTTATTAAACTTCAACATTTTTTATAAAATCATGCGCACGTCTAAACCATATCAATACTGGGCTCGTTTTGTTCGTATTTTATAGACCTTTTTGTCGGTATATTTTTTATTAGAAAATCGCTACAGATTGTTAGATATTTGATAAATAAAGTTTGTTATATATAAAAGTCGTAAATATTATAAAAATGAGAGTTTGTTTTGTAAATTTCTTTTTTATTAACAATTTTTTTTCCTAAGGACACTTGAATGGTGTCGTATTTGATGCGTTTTTACTCTGAGCAGGCATAAGAAAAAAAGCATGTTGGGCCGGACGTTGACAGCCCAACCGGGAGCAGAAATTTGGGTCATCTGAAATGACATCGTATTAAATGGCGATTAGTATAGAGTATAATTATACTAACTAAATAATTGCACACACTACCTATTCTGTTGTAGATGTATACTCAAAATAATGTGATTATGATTTATGACATTGCATTTTCGTATTATATATCTTACAATCTTCAAAATCTTTAGTTTTACACTTTTATAATTTATACTTCAACATCTAAACAAATTTAGATGAAAATCCATAAGCAATTACAATTACACACGTACTAAAATAAAAATAAATACTCTAACCAACTATCAGAAATATTCAAACATATATGTACTCAAATTTTATAAACATTGCTTTATGGATATACATAGTATTATTAATGTAGACTTTTTCTATGAAAATAAGACCTTAGACTAAAGTTCAAATATATAGTCTCAATCATTTTGCATGAAAGGACAACAAAGAAACATTATCAATTCTCTGATAGTAAAAAGCGCTAGTATTGGTAACCCTCAGATCAATCCAAAAGTATAAAATTTTTGTACTTTTTGGGTCAGTTTTTCTCCCAGTTTACCAGTGCAAACATAGTTTATTATCATTTCTGTTCCGTAATTTTGAACAGATTCATACTTTTGACCTGTTAAACTTTAAATTTTTTAATTTTATATTTTCCGTGTCAACAGTTTTCTAATCATATACAAAAGTATAAAAAAAAAAAAAACGAAAAAAAACCAGGAAAAACCAAGGGGCGTACAAACGGCTTTTTTAGGGGGTACCATAACATAAGGCTTATATATAAGTACCCCCCCCCCTAAATCACCATTATGTACCCCCGGTTTATCCGGTTTTTTTTATTTGTGATTTTATAATTTTGTATATTTTATAAAACTGTGACACGGAAAAAACGTAAACAAAAAATATAAAGTTTAACAGGTCAAAAGTATGAAACTGTCAAAAATTACGGAACAGAAACTGATAAAAAACTGCGTTGCACTGTAAAAAAGAGGCTACAAAAAAAATCTTTTGTACCTTATTGACACTATTCATGGGCGGGGGTACAATACTTTTCTGCTATAAAGAATATCTCAAAGTTTAACATTGAAATAAAACTATCGTTTGTTTGTTGCACATGGTTCAAGTGTGTCATTAAACAAATAGTCTTTCAAAAAAAAAATTGTCATAAAACAAATGCCAAAAATGTTTTGTTAGTAGATTGACCGGAGAAGAGTATTTGTTAAACAAGATAACTATAACTACTTTGATATGGTATGTTAAACACATGAATGAGTTAAATCTTATACATGAGTTTTAGAAACTCTACACTCTACAATATTATTAACTGCGTACTTTCAAACCAACATGCTTATAAAAATAAAACATTAATATAAGGTCTACAAATTTTCCTACATCCACTTATTTCAAAGTAGTTTTAAAGCTTAACTTATTTATCCCTTAATTTAAATAGTGTCGAATTTTAGTGGTCTAACAAGCAACATTGGTCGCGCGTTGTGGCGGGACATAATTTTTTTCGAATCGATTTCGAATGAATATTGAGTGGGAATGAGTCCGCGAGTTGCGGTCGGGCTGACTTGTATGCAACACATGTATTTTATTTCATTGAGGTTCTTTTTAACAATCACGGAATTTGAATGAGTATTTGTCGTTGGGGCGAGTATATTATTTTTTACTTATTTGGTTAGCAAAATATTTGGTTAACAAAAGTCGTAAATAGTTAAAAGTTGAGGGTACGGTTTGTAAATTTGTTTATTTTTTTTCTATTTATATTAAACTTCAACATTTTTTATAAAATTGTGCGTATGTCGGAAGCATTGTAATATTTGGCTCGTTTTGTTCGCAATTAGAAGATCTTTCAGCGAGTATTTTTTGATCTGAATGAATCGGTAGATATGTGTTATATATTTGATAAATAAAGTTTATTTTATAAAAAAATCGTAAATAGTTAAAAGTTGAGAATCCGTTTTGTATTTTTTTTTGGCCGCCGGAAGTTTTTTTACATTGGACCGGTATTGGGCTTATGTTTTTTGCCCCACGTCATACGACGTCGTTTTTTATCGCCTATAGTATATACAAGTAAGACACACCGCGCGTTGCGGCGGGGCATAAATTTTTTTGCGAATCGATTTTGAATGAATATTGAGTGGGAATGTGTCCGCACGTTGCAGCGGGGCTAACATTTTGTAAAATCATATGCACGTCTAAAGCATATCAATATTGTTATCCAAAGACCTTTTCATTGGTATAGTTTTTTATTTAAAACTTTGTTACATATTTGAGAAATAAATTTAGGGCTGTTTTGTTAAAGAATATTATTAAGTACATTTTTTTAGGCCTGATTGCATGTTAGGCCTATTCCAAAGCGTAAGTCCAAAACAACATAAAATGGGGTCATTTTAAACGCCCTTTAGTATATTCGGGAGTGGCAACATGGCCGCGCGTTGCGACGGGATTGACTTGTAGCCAAAGCATTTATTTTATTTGATTGGGCATTTCTTTTTGGTAACTATGATTTCTGGCTTTTTGGTCGAATGATTCACGAAATTTCTATCACTTTGTTCAAATACTCCTTATAAATTGCGATCTTACTATTATTATTAAGAGCACATGAATCATTACGTTTTTTTTTTGCAGTTGTTCTATCTTTCACAATTCTTTTTTTCGACCACTATATAGTTACTTGATAATGGTGAGCCCATTTAACACTTAAAGCCCAATATAGAAAATGACTAAAATAAAAAAGCATATGCTTTCCGCTGGACAAAGCCTAACCGAGAGCTCAAAAAGTGATCTGCATTCAAAATGCCGTCGTTTGTGATCAGAATTGATATATATATATATATATATATATATATATATATATATATATATATATATATATAAATATAGTATATATAAATATACATAAAATATATTATATTTGTCAAATAAGAAGAAAACTTAAAATAAGAATGATAAGAAGAAACCACAACCACACATTTAAGATGCACCTACAAAAATGGATGCATCTCCTATTAAAATTCTCTCTCCTATTTAAAATGTGTGGCTAGAAATCCTTCTTATTCTTCTCATTATAGTTTTTCTTCTCATCGGATCCCTACTCTCTCTCTCTCTCTCTCTCTCTCTCCGTCTCTCTCTCTCTCCCTCTCTCCCCCCCTCTCTCTCCCTCTCTTATACACTCTCGCATCCTCTCTCTCTCTCATCTTCCTCTCTCTCCCCCACCCTCCCTCGTCTCTTCATCTCAGTACGCTACTCTCCTTCGTCCCTCATCCGCTCCATCTCTCAATCTCTCATCTCATCCTGAAGAACCTCTCCCCTCACTCTCTCTCTCTCTCTCGCAGTTCACCAATCTTCCAAGGTCTCATATCTCAAAGCTCTTCTTTCTTACTCCTTCACACAATCAATCTCGATCTTCTCTATAATATATATAAATATTTTATATATATATATATATATATATTAACTAGTAATAATCCGCCCATCGGGCGAGTTCGCTTCATAATAAAATGATAACAAAGGATCACAAAGCCACACAGCAGAGTAAACAACTTCGGCGAACTGCATAGCATCCTAACAACTACTCAGCTTATGCAACACTTGAACGTAATGGAAAAAAGCACTTATGCAAGCTTAACAAATCTAACACATGGAATGAGAAAATGAACATGATATGATGAACGTAAAAAGTACCTGCTTTCGCGTTCAGGTTCTCTGATTTCCCTTTCTTTTTCTCTATCTTTAGCCTCCTCATCACGGCTCTTCTCATTGTCTCTATCTTTAGCCTATCTATCGCGGCTCTTTTCCCTGCCTCTATCCTTGACCTCTCTATCGGGGCTCTTTTCCTTGACTATTTCTTTAACCTCTCTATCGCGGCTTTTTTTCCCTGACTATTTCTTTAAACCTCTCTATCACGACTCTTCTCCCTATCTCTGTCTTTAACCTCTCTCTCACGACTCTTCTCCTTATCTATGTCTTTAGCCTCCCTATCACAGCTCTTCTCCCTGTCCCGTTCATTTCTGATTCTTTCTGCTACCACTGCGATGAGGTCGATCAAGATCTTTATCTTGCTCTTTATACTCCCCTTCTTTCTCACTTTCACATCCATGTTCCCTCCTTCCCCTCACACGATCCCTATCCTTGTCCGCACCGTTGTCTCTATTTCTTTCTCTTTCCCTATATCTACATTTACCTTTACTATTTCTCTCCTCCATGCCTTTATCCTTATCCCTGCCTCTCGTTTCGAGGCTACTCCTATGTCTGTCTCTATTGCTCCTATCCTCGTCCTTTGGAGATGAACGGTGACGTGAAGATCCCCTTTCTGAAATATTAATTGAACATATAAAATCATGTGTTGCGGGTAAGCTACTGAAATATTAATTGAACATATAAAATCATGTATAAGGCATTAAGACCAAAGAAATGCAAATACAATCTAATAGATTACGATTTGAAAAAAACAATTTCAAATTCATTATAAGAAGGTAAAGGAGAATAGATATCTCAAGGAGATAAAAACATAACGTATTATACCTCGTTATTAATCTTTGACATACTTTTGGCACGTTCACATTTCACCTTTTAGAGTATTAACACGAACATATCGAGGTTTCCTAACATCTGCAACATAATCGTTCATGCCAAAAACACAGTAGCACAAAACAAAATAGATAGAATATTAGCATGAAAAGGAAAACTTAAAACACAAACCATCAATCTTATATTGAGCCATTAAATCTTCTATACGTTTTGCTCCTTTCTTCACTAAAACCTTTGCAAGAGCTGACTGTAACGATGCTTTCCTAAGAATGAGATACTTTTTTGCGTCCCCGGCTAGAGATCCAGTCTATAGAAAGCAGTGAAAACTTAAAATTAAAATAACAAAACAATTACTTGCAAAAGATGAAAAACCAAAAGGCGCATAAAAAGTTTTAAATATTTTTTGACGTAAACAATGTTACACCTCAGCCATCTAACAAAACAATGTTACACCAAAAGATAAAAAGTTTTAAATATCAAGGTTACCTGTTCAAAAAGAATGTCATAGGTAATTATGTACACCAACTTAAAAATTGTACTAATCAATTGATAACTGTTATACCTCAGCCATCTAACACGGAATGAATGTTATTATGGTTTTGAGAAAAAATAGTACATGTAGAACGAATCAAACAAATATAATGACCAAACAAAAGATAATATTTGACGGTTAACCATACCTCATAGCTATTATCAGAGTATTAACATGCAACCTGTTACATGTGCATTAGAAAAAAAATATGTTAATCTAAATAATTATCAGACAATTCAAAAGATTAGCCATACCTCATAATGCATGTTATTAGGGTTTTGAGAAAAAAAGAGTACTTGTAGAACGAAACAAACAAATACAATGACTAAGCAACATATTATATTCAAAAGTTAGACATACATCATAACATTTTTTCCATTATCATGAAATGATGATCATCTCAACAAAGCATACTAACTGTGCCTTCATTATCCCCTAAAACACGTATGTGTATGCCCATAAATATGAATATTTATATAACAGCAAAAAACAACTCATACCCTATTACGAATTATACACATATACTATATTTGGGTTAAAACTACGTCGTTTTGACCATGCTTGCTACAGTAGCTACAGTAACCGGCCCATTGGGCTCTCATTTTGGGCCGACCCATTTAACATTTTTTTTAAAACTACATTGTTTTGACCATCCT
>BQNB010209588.1:0-10326 GCA_026074375.1 Tanacetum coccineum
ATTATCCTTGTGATTTTTCCAAAACATCCGAGTGATTTCATTCACGATGAAGATGGAAATCCTGCTTGAGCCAACATCAAACAAGCTCATGGTAGGTGACTTGTGCGATTCTATATGAATCAAACTTGTGACAACTAGAAAGAAACGATGGTGCGATTCTATAAGAATCAAACTTGTTCCAGGTTATGAATTGACGATTGCTGATGAATTTTTGAAATGATTAACACTCTCGATGTGTCACAAAAACACTT
The DNA here is from genome assembly GCA_026074375.1 of Tanacetum coccineum. Classification (NCBI taxonomy): domain Eukaryota; kingdom Viridiplantae; phylum Streptophyta; class Magnoliopsida; order Asterales; family Asteraceae; genus Tanacetum; species Tanacetum coccineum. The sequence goes on from BQNB010209588.1 coordinate 252, forward strand.
TAGCAAGTGACACGTCGATTGATTTTCAAATCAATTTTTTATTTCAATCGGTGAGATAGTAACTCGCTGGTTCACTCATTTCGTGTTGTCTGCTTTGAGACGTTCCGATAATGAGAACATGCTGAGTACGATGAATCTAATACATATGTGTTAGAAAGATTCAACACTACAGCTGGAAATCCTGTCAAGAAGATCCTTCTTAAATTGAATCTATCTGATCACAGGTCGATCCTCACGGATTCGAAGGTTACTCCAACCAACCACGGGCGAATGACAAAGCCATATTCGTCCCCCCGCTTTATTGCTAACTGTTTTATTTTCAGGAACATTTAAAGATGGTGATGGAGGTACCTGATTCCAGCTGACTCACAAGATTCATAGCCACATGCTCATACCCAACCGACAAATATAAAGACATCATGAAAGCTCAAGTACATGTTTCAAGACTTCCGCTACTCTGATACCATACGTCCTTCTTGAAGCGACAAAGTGTTAAAGTTAAAGAAATTCAAGAAAGATGCATTATTAAAGCTTTTCAAGATTATCAAATCAAGAAAGGTATGAGCATGTCGGTCTAGAAGTCACAAGTTCATGAGATGGCAAAGTTTACAAGATGGCGAAACGAAATTATGCTTGGTTGATGATTTCTAGAAGCTCAAAGATCACATTCATATCAAGTCAATAGAACTAGCTCAAATCCAAAGTCAATGATCACTACATCAAATCACAAGTTAATGATTTAAGTTAAAGACTACGAGCTCAAGACCGAAGTGAAAGCATAGTATGTAAGTTTAAATTTTTGTAAATTGGAGTGACCTCCCTTAGGGGGAGATTGTTAGAAATACGAAAAAGTGTCGGTCACTACCAATATAGTTAGTCGTAGCTCGTAGTAAGTTGTAAGGTTAAGTTAGAAAGCTAACCGGGCTCAAGGCCCATGGATAAGCCCACTAGAGGCCCTTAGCCGGCCATTGTAAGGCATATATAAACCCTCTCCACACATGGAGAGGGTGTTGGTTGTTCATTTGTCACATTTTTCACTAAGCTAATATTATTATCTTTCTTTCTCTCTCTAAGTGTTCATCCAACCATCTTTCTCTCTCTAAAACTCTAAGTGAATCAATCCATACTTGTGTTAAGATATTCTACAATTACAGAAAATATATAATCTCAGCAACTTTAACACAAATCACATCTAAAGCATGAAAGAAAGTAATTTTAAAAAAATATACCTTCATTGTGTGGGGACATACGACCAATAGTATCTGAATTCTCTCCCCATGCGTGACTCTGACACGCATTTTCCAGTCTGCTGTTTGGAAAAGGTATGATTTCAGGTCTAATAACGGAATCCGGAACATTTAGAGATAAGTATGCATGGTTAACGGGTCCTGTTGTAGAAGGCGAACCAACGTGACTCCCAACACCTGACATAACATGAACACTAATACATGAGAATGCCTGATAAAGAACATCAGAATATGCGATACTTGCCAAAATAAAACCAAAATTACCTTCGGCACATATTGCATGTGGATAAAAACTTTCTTCCAATGAAGCTGTTATTAAAGGGTTTGTACGCACACAACCTCCATCATCAACTCTGGTAACTGAAATTTGGTGGATAATAGGTGCTGTGTACAAAAAGAAGTATACAAAGTCAACATCAAAACACTGATTTGTAACCGAAGTGTAAATTGGTGACTATAAAAGAAAAAGTGAACAGAAGATATAATAACCTGCAGTCCCAACAGGTGTGGTTTGCCGATCACCTGAAACAACCAACATTAAAAAATGATGGTATCAAATTGAGAAGAAAAACACATTGCAACTTGGAATTGGTAACATTCGATATTAACCACCAACAATATTAACCTGCGTGACACACGTAGTCTCTTGAACCCCAAATTTCTAAAACGGTCAAAAACCCTTAAAAGAGGCACAGTGGTTGTATCCAACACGTCATGGGTCTCAGTTGACAAACGCGAACTGACATTTCCTCCAATACTAACTGTGTGAACATCCGCACGTGGCAATTCACGTCTGTCACCGCTTTGTTGAAACGCAAAGCTGTCTCCCGAAACAGAACCATCATGACCCTCATCATCATCAGGGTTTATGCAGTCTATATCACTCATGATTTCGTCCAAAAACCCACAACCAATTCCAACGTTGACAATAACCAAGAAAGGGAAAATAGGAATTTAAAGACGAAACCTAATAATCCTAAACTTAGAAACTAAGAGTCAAAGGCTTGATTAAATTGAGAAACCTACGAATTAACAACCGAAAAAGGGAAAATAGGAATTTGGAGAGAAAACCTAATAACCCTAAACCTACAAACTAAAAATGAAAGGATTGATTAAACGGAAAAACCCACAAACTGTACCTTGTCCAAAACTAACGGAAATCTAAATTCCTATGACCAACTTCCAAATCCTAGAACCACAATATGAATAAAAAAAGAAACCAAGATCGATAGAGCATTTAATCAACAAAGGGGAACAACAATCTAGCAACACTACTTTGAACAAAAAAAACAACAATCTAATAACACTACTTACAATCGTGTCTACGACGGACGGAAAGAGCAGAAAAAAATTAAGAAAGATGTGTAATGAAAAGAATATATATCCAAATAAGAATTCAAATACAGGTGGCATTCATGCATCATGTACATCTGTATGTAATGAAGGGAGTGACTGTGAGAAATTTGAGAGAATGAAAGAGAAAGAGAAACAGTGAAGAGTAGAAACGGAGCAGTATATGAAAGAAGCAGGTTAGGTCGGGGTGGCATTAAATGATCGTAAAAAAACCTCGGGACAATTTTAATTTTTAATTATATAGTATAATTATAGAAAAAATGTTTTCACATCAGCACTTTTTTTCATAACATTATAATACCCCACCATACTAAAAACACCTCTCCCTCTCTAACACCATATTCGGGTATAAGAAATCAAACCGAATCAAAAATAACCAAACTAAACTAATAACCGAACCGAATTTACCAAAATCGAACCGAAGATGATAATTGGTTTATGAATCAGATATGAGTTTAGCAAAATGAAAACCGAACCGAATTGAAAACCGAATTAGAATTAATGATTTATAATTTTTATATATTAATTAAAAATATTTTAATTTTACATAATCTTTTTTCTTTTTAACAAATTTTACATAATACACATAATCTCTTATCATAATCACATAACCTCTCATTTCACCACACAATTTTACCTAATAATTTTATTTACCACACAACAAAAATCTCAAAAATCTCTTTATCTTTTCAATCCAATCAAACCATTAAAAAAGCTTTAAGGTAATATATATTTTTCTTATTAGTCTATCAATTTTGTTGACATGTATGAGCTTATTTTGTCGGCATTTATAATACAGATCTCTTTGTTACTAGTTTAATTTGTTGCAATGTCTGAACTTATTTTGTTGTCCGGCACACCCTTAAGTACAGTTTTCCCATGGACAACAATGTTGCCACCATCAATAGAAATTCTTGGAAAAAACATCAGCACATGTATTAAACGATTTTGCATTTGACCTGTTAAACTTTATAATTTTCGTTCCGCATTTTGCGTTTCACTGTTTTATAATATAAACAAAATTATAAAAATAAAAAATAAAAAAAACCGAAAAAACCAAAGGGTACAAACGGCTTTTCAGGTACAAATAACATGAGCCAATGTTTAATTTTAAACTTAATCTGATTATGAAAAAGAAAAAAGGCTTGGCATAAACTATCAATTTATAAAAGGCTTGAAACACAACACGTGGACATGAAACATGAATCCATAATCCATGGAAACACAACCCCTTCCACTTCCACATAACTTCCATTTCCATGGCTTCTTCTTCTATTTCTCAATATCCATTCTTTTGCACATCAATCAAGTCCACCATTAAAGTCGAACATACCAAAAGAAACCTTTATATAATCAAAGCCATTAAGGACCCATCATCATCATCATCATCTGAGTCTCAGTCAGATGCAGTGAAGTCAGCATTAGCTAGAGCTAAAGCATATAAAAAAAATATCCAGACTAACCCAACTCCCAAAATTGCTCAAAATCCTGACCCTGTTAGAGATAGTGAAAATAGTGGGGAAAAGAATGATGGGTTGGTGTCTAAAGTTGGAATGGAGGCTGCAAAGGAATATTCAGAGAAGAATAATGGAGGTATGAATGGCTTATTTTGGTGGTGGTTGGGGGGGGGGGGGGTATCGATTGACTTTTTTCCACATTTAGGGGGCTTATCTGTGGAAATTGAAAATCTACTAAGTTTTTTCCACAGTTTATGGGCTTATCTGAAATTGGAAAATCTGATAAGGTTGGTTTTTTGAGTAATGAGCTTATTGCTTATTTAAGTCCATAAGCTTGCATTGTTAAGCGCATAAGCTCAAAATAGTGTTTTCGGCTTTTTCAGTCTGATATTGGAAAACCCGATAAGGTTGGTTTTCGAGTAATGAGCTTAAACGTGAGCTTATTGCTTTTCTAAGTCCATAAGCTTGCATCGTTAAGCGCATAAGCTCAAAATAGTGAGCTTATCGTCTTTTTCAATCTGATATTGGAAAACCCGATAAGGTTGGTTTTTTGAGTAATGAGCTTATCAACCTTAGCTTATTGCTTATTTAAATCCATAAGATCGCATTGTCAAGCGCATAAGCTCAAAATTGTGAGCTTATCGGCTTTTTCAATTTTAAATAAGCCCATAAGTAGATATATTCATATATACTGTGAAATTGTTAGTTGTTTGTCAAAAATATGAACAATTGTAATTAGACCATAAGCTGGGATACAACAAATAAGCATTTTTTTAGTGTTTAGGTACAAGCAAACTGCTTATTTTGTTGGGAGTTACTTATTTAACTGCTTATCTTGTTCAATTTATTTTCCCTCTAATTACATTGGGCAGAATTGCCAAACACTTAAAACGGCTTTACGTTACAGATTGGACAAATTTCCATTATTATCTATATACTCGTATGTTGCGTTTAGTTAGAGTCATAATAAGGGATCCCAAACACTCCAATTTAATTCGTAGTGAAGAGTTTGTGTTTTTGTATGATGAAGTCTGAAATCTGAAAAATCGTATACTACGTATAATGTTAAGATGCAGTCTAAGGAGTCAGAATTCATAATCATTACGAATGTTTGATATCTATTTCTTGGGAATTTGTGATATAGGATTGCAACAAGAAAAAAGAGAAACTGTAATGAATGAATTTGTTGAAAAGAAACCTGATAAGAAGGGCGAAGGCAAAATTTCTGCAATTAACTTTGTGGGCTTAGGATTTGCCGATAAGAAGGAAGGAAGGGGATTGCCAGCCGGCTTGGTTCCGATAAGTGATCCTTTTCCATCAGGGGATTTGCCTGAAGTTGAAATCTTAGTGGGGGATATGAGCAGGTTTGGTAAAGAAAAAACCTCCGAGACAAATACAACTGCAGAAGACGATTCAGAACTTTATAAGCCCAAAGTTTCTACATGGGGTGTTTTCCCTAGACCCAGTGACATTTCCAAAACAGTATGATGTTCTTCGTACTGCATTTGATTCTAAGGTTCTAATACGAATGACGTTTTTTATTAGAGACGAAAAACGGGCTGGTTGGGCAGGTTAGGCAATGGGTCAAAGTAATTCGGGTTGGGTAAAACCATAAAAAAGATCTGTCCATTTCTTGTATTTTGTAAATAGCTAATGTATTTAGTATCATTACGAGAACTATTATATAAAATGTATCGCATAATGTTATCTAAATAAAAAAGTTTAGGATATTGTAAGCATTTTAATGCATGGTAGTCAACTTTTGACCCGTTTCCCCATCGCATGTTTAGCCAACTTTCTCAATTTGACCTATCTCGCGTGTTCTTAACTAAATACGACTCAAATCGACCCATTTTCATACCAATGGGTTATATGCCACCTCTATTGATTTGATCCATAGGAGACATGTTTGTCCAAAGTGTATTTATGGGTCCATTATCATATAACTACCAATTTGAAATGCCATGTTTTTGTGTAGTTACATTTACCAGATTGAACTGGATTTTTTTTTTTTTGCCTAAACTTGTTTTTGGCCAGTAAACCAACCGGCAGACCAGCCCATTTTGACACCTCTGCTTTCAGTTTGTGTTCTAACAGTGTACTGACTCACCTCAGTCACGTTTTTCAGTTTGGAGGTGGGAAAACTATTCAACCTGGAGAGGTGCTTGAGACAGCAGAATCAAAAGCTGCAAAAAATGCACGTACAAGACAAATGATTGCTGCTTATAAGCAGAAAATGGGTCTAGATATTGATCCAAAGTTAAAATCTGAATGTGAGAAGGTGTGCTTCAAACTTAATGGTACCATTTTCAAATGAAACTTTTATAGTTATTTTTGTTTAAGAATGAGCAAATATATTGCATAGCGTCTTATTATAATATTTATAAATATGTATATAGGATTTGAAGGATGGTGACTCATTAATGGATGATGGAAGGCTTAAGGATGCAATACCCTTTTATGAAAGAGTTATGGATAAATTGGTATACCAGGTAATGTTATTAACTCATAGATATATAAATGATCTACCCATAGTAATGCCTTAACAATAAATTGATTAGCCCTTAAGTTTAGTCTCAGTGTCCCAGTATCTATCAATTAGAGATGGCAAAATGGGTGACTCTAGGGGTTTGAGGGTAACAAGTCAGAGTGGATCATTCTTTGGTAGATGTTAAAACCTTCGGGTTGGGTTGACCCAGAAGACTGTGTCCAAAAATAAGAAACTCATTATTAGTTAGATTATAATATGATTACAAAAGTTGCAATTTCAATAATTTTCTGAATCCTTTCAATAAATTAGTTGATGACTAAAAATACACTTTGGGCGATGTTTGACCGATTTCCATTGAAGCCAATAAATCTGGCATTACCCGTTTAGCAAGTTGAGATAAAAAATAAAATAGCCCCGATTGACTTGTCAAATACTCAAATATAAACGGGTCATAATTGCCATCTCTACCTTGTACAAATGTAACATAGGAAATACTAGTCTCTACGAGTATTCATCAACGTATCTGAATAGGGAGGTGATTTGTACACACATTTTTTTTGCCATCTACCATTAAAGTACACCCGCTGATGCACACACTACAACACCCAGATGAATATTTAGTGGTGAATGGCAAAAAACGTGTGTGTACAAATCACCTCCCATCTGAATAACTTAGTTAATGAGCTATTTGTTTTAATTGCAATGTTAAGTAGAGGCTTCCAAATTTAAGAATCTTATATACTCTATGATCTGTGGTTCGGCAGAGTGAACTTCATGGTTTAGCTGCATTGCAATGGTCTATCTGTCTAGACTCCCTCAACAGGTTAGATTTTCATTGCTAACACTATTATGCACATCAACTATGTCACGTTTTGGAAAGTTCATAAAACCTCATGAATCTCAGTGGCTGAGTCACTATCTATCAGTCATTTTTGAATGGCGTGTAAGTAAATTTGGTGTGAAGATTTGCCAAAGAAAGTAATAAGCGAGTACTATCAAAAGTCCTAAACAGAAATAGTTAATTTCATGTATTTTGAGCTTGAACGAAGATATTTAAATATTTCTCTGGTTGACAGATCCAGTGAAGCTCGAGTTATGTATGAGAGGCTGCAGTCTCACCCAAATGTTGGCGTCAGCAAGAGAGCAAGGCAGTTTGTCTTCAGCTTCCAGGTAAATTACTTAAAAGAAATTTTTTTGTAGTGTATTACTATCATATAGATAGTTGCAATATATTAAACACATAACTTGCATTATCCCATGTCCCAATAACAAAAATTTATTGTGATTATTAGTGTAAAATGAATCCAATTTTTCTATCAAAATTGGTTATAAGATTAGTTTCTTTCTGTAAGAAAGTTGGTAATTAGGAAGTTTTATGTAACAAAATTGCTTAAAGGGATACGGGTCAAATGTGTCAAAAATCATCCAAAGTGTATTTTTGTCCTATATCCTTCTATTGATAACACCACCTCTTATTTTTGTTATGATATCTCCCACAGCAAGTTCAAATGAAAATAATTACGAAAATTTGGGCAAAAAGTGTTTCAAGTCAACCCACAACCTATCCCGGCCTGAAATTACCCATTTTAACCAAGTACCCTAGGCTACCATTTTGCAACCTACAGGCTACAGTAAGGTCAAATTAATTATTATTCACACCATGTTAGTCAGTTAGTGGTAGTAGGTTCTCAGTCTCCGTTACGTACAGTTGAGCCATTGATACATCGAATTTTAGTATTCACATTTCTAGTATATGTAGATGCTTAGAGCAAAACTACTTGATTATCTGTAGGCAATGGAGATGATGAAGGTTACAAGCTCAAGCAGTTCTAGACGTAAAACAGGATACCAAAACTTCTTTGATGCATTTGTAGAAAACAAGAACAACTTATCAATAAATGAAACCGAAGTTGAGGAAGATGCAACAATGCAAGCTCTACCATATGTGATTTTTCTTGTTTCTCCTATCCTTATGATACTGGTAATTGCTGTACAGAAAAGGCTAGTATGACATATAGAACATTTGCTCCAGTTTTGTATTATGCTACATAGATATAGTAAATTGTTTATGCTCAATGTAATCTTATGCGGTAATCCCTACCTTCATTATGGTCATTAAACCAAGCGAGTATATTGATACTGAGATTATTACTAAAGAAGAACAATACAAGCTATTAAAGTCATATTGAAGCTGAGCATTGCTGGCGGAAGAAACCAGAAGGAGGATCGAGGTATGGGTTTCGGGTTCGGAGGAGAGTAAAAGTGAGATAGGTGATGAGAAATGAAGTGAGATTAGTGGTAACCAGAGTAAAATTTCTATTAAAGTGTAGTCTGTGGACTCGAGTGTATGTGCAGATTTTGATTAAAAAGTTGTCTGGCGTTGTTGACAGGAAAGAGTAATGATTCTATATAGCAGGGTCCCGATTTGTAACATCTCGCCGACTCAGGTCACAATATTGTCCGTTTTGCCGTAGGCTCACGGTTTTGCTTTTGTGGCCCTCATGTGAAGACTTTCGGGGAGGTCACCCATATCAGTACTACTTTCACATGAGGACGCTTAACTTCCGGTTCATGAAAACTCCACCCACCCCCATATCAGTACTACTTTCACATGAGGACGCTTAACTTCCGGTTCATGAAAACTCCACCCACCCGCAGTAGAACAAAAAAAAGCGTCGTCTAGTAAGGCCAAGATAGTACTTATGTCCCTAGCATCTCCCATGTGTGTCAGCCGATGAGTGGATGGCAGCTTATCCCTATGTTCTCATCCCCTCATTAGAACTCCATGACCTCATTGAGTGGCGCCACATTCCCTAAGATCACGAAAATGTATTTTGAAAGTGACGATTAAATATATATATATATATATATATATATATATACTAGCTATGTAACCCGCCCAACGGGCGGGTTCATCTTTGGAATTTGTTTTGATCTTTGGAATTTGATAAGAAGTGTGGGTTCGCCTTTGGAATTTGATAAAAGGTGTGTGTGTGTGTGTGTGTTTGGCTTAATTATTCCGAGTGTGGAGTCTAGTATTTTTATCTGTTCAATTATGTTTTTTTTTATCTTTTTTTTCTTTGTGTTTGGTTATTATCGTTTTCATTGTTTTTCAACTTTAATTTAATATCCTTTGTCCATGCTAATGGTTTTGTAAGGTAAATAAATGTCATCTACAAATATAGGTGTTTGTCTTTGTTTAGGTCCGAAAGACGAAACGGGGTTGGCATGACCTGGAAGGGCCATTTATGTTTGGTGTTTTGTGCCTAAATTTGTTTCGGTCTTTTCTGTTTTCATGTTTTATGTTTTTTGTATTTTTATACGAAAGATTATTTTGTGGTATTATCTCTATTGTCATGTTTTTTTTAGATTTTTTTTGTTTTTTCCCGAAAAGATCTATTTTTATTATTACGTACATAAATTAGATGTGTGGTTGTTGAATATAAAATATTAATGCTAATTTATGATATATTTTGCTAAAAAGTATATATATAATTAAAAATCAGTTTTTTATTTTCCATATTCAC
>BQNB010209591.1:0-10326 GCA_026074375.1 Tanacetum coccineum
TACCATTTATCACATGCCCAAGAAACTACACTTCCCTTAGCCAGAATTCACACTTAGAAAACTTAGCATACAGTTTCTCCTTCATGAGCAGTTTCAAGACTAACCTTAAGTGTTCTACATGCTCCTCCTGAGTCTTAGAGTAGATTAAGATATCATCTATAAACACTATCACAAACTTAACAAGATAAGGTCTACAAACACTGTTCATCAAATCCATAAATACCGCTGGTGTGTTAGTCAAACCAAAGGGCATTACTGTGAACTCAAAATGTCCATAACGAGTTCTAAATGCAGTCTTTGAAATGTAATCCTCATGCACTCTCAGTTGATGGTATCCAGACCTAAGATCTATCTTTGAGAAAAACTGCGACCCTTGCAGTTGGTCAAATAGATCATCAATCCTAAGAAGCGGATAACGATTCTTAACTGTCAACTTGTTCAATTCTCTATAATCAATGCACATCCTAAAAGAACCATCCTTTTTCTTAACGAACAATACTGGCGCTCTCCAAGGCGACGAACTTGGTCGAATGAAACCTTTGTCATAGAGTTCCTTGAGTTGTCCCGACAACTCCTCCAATTCAGAAGGTACCAAATGATAAGGGGACTTTGCTACTGGTGATGCTCTAGGAATTAACTCAATTCGAAACTCTATTTCTTGGAGAGGTGGTAATCCTGATAAATCATCCAAAAACACCTCGGGAAAATCTCTAACCACAATAATCTCTTCTTGTTTCTTATTACTAGCCTTAGCACTCATCAAAAGTCTCGCTTTCTCTTTTGGTCTCTCTCCTAATACTCTATGCACCTTGCCATCTAGTAGTGGTATCCTCACTACTTTCTCATGACAAATTATTTCAGCCTTATGATTAGACAACCAATTCATACCTATAATCACATCAAAGCTCCCATGCCCAAAAGGTATCAAATCGATGTCAAAGACATGACCCTTGATTTCTAGTTTGCAACTCTTAATAACCTTATCAATCTCTACTAGCTGTCTGTTAGCTATCTTAATCTCATATCTGAAACCTAATTCGCTGGGCTTTATGCCTAACAGAGGTATAAAAGAAGTGGAAACAAAACTATAGTCGACACCAGAGTCAAATAAGGTAGTGGCAAAATGATTGTTCAAAGTAAACGTACCTGTCACAATGTTCGGATCTTGGAGAGCTTCCTCTGCTCCCAACATGAATGCCATACCCCTAGCTTGGTTCCCTTGGTTTCCATGACCCTGACCCCTGTTATTAGCAGCAATTTAGTTTGGATGATTTCTTTTCGGTCCTTGTGCCCTATTCAATCTAGGACAAGCTGACCTGACATGGTCGGCACTACCACACTAATAACATGCCCTAACAGTTGGGTTTCTAGCATTGAAAGGATTCACATTCCTCGGCACGCCTCTACAATCCTTTGCCAAATGACCCGGGCGGTTACAGTTGAAGCATGTGCGACAAGGCCCTCCGGGTGCATGGTAGGAGTTGCAGGTGGTACACTTGGGCCAAGTACCTATATTCTCTCTTCTTATAAGGTTTGCGGTAGAAGCAAAAGCATTTCCAGTCCTAGTCCTCTTATTATCATCCCTACCATTCTTATCATTGCTAGGTTCCCCCATATTTCCTCTTTTCTCAACCTTCTTAATTGATCCATTTCTAACAGCCTCATCGGTCAGTGCACCAAAAATCTTCACAGTCTTCTGTATAGTCTTTGGCTCCGTTTCTGCCACCATCCCACGGATCTGTAGAGCAAGGCCATACACATACCTCTCAATCTTCTTGCTCTCTGGAGTCACTAAATGTGGAACTAACCTAGCCAACTCATGAAACCTATTAGTATACGTAGCATGGCCAGCCACGACCATGGCGTGATTCCATAACCTAGTTTCCAACTTTTTCATTTCATGACTAGGACAAAATTCTTCTATCATTATAAACTTAAAGTTATTCCATGACATACTAACAACAACTTCCCGGCTTAGCGTGCGGATCTGAGAGTTCCACCACGATAAAGCCTTACCCACAAATGAACCAGCATTGTATTTCACTTTTTGATCAATACTACAACCACTCAAATCTTGCACAGACTCCTATTTCCTCAATCCATCGATAAGAACTACATCACCTCCCCTTACCAATCAATTCCCTTAAGGGCTACAAGCTAGAACTTCTATATGAACAACCTACCCCAATTGCCATTTACTAACGCATGTCCTAACGTTCCACCGAACGAATCTCATTAAACCACATTACCATTTTGATTTACAAAAGTTCCTTGGTTATAACCTGACTAGCATGCGGTAAGAAGTTCTCTCGCCAATTGATAGCACTGATTTCGAGAAGTTCGGGGCTTCGTCATATACCCCCATTGATTCCATCTACATTCCCATTGACTCCCTCTACGCCCCCATTAGCTCCCAAACCATGGTTATTTCCTTGACCATTTAATTAGTCAACACGCTCATCATTACCTTCCTTAGGTCCTCTACCCCTTCCACCACTTCTACCAACCCGTCCACCCGTTCCCCCTCCTCGTGATTCGGTAACAGATCGGCCAGCACTTTAGGTCCTCATCCTTGGCAGCATTATCTACACGAGGGAAAACATAGGCAATGTTAGGCAATGTTAGGCAAGTAGAAAGACTAATATATATATAGAACATCTTACTATATATATAACTATACACATAATACCACCTTATGGTGTCAACACCGATTTATGTGAACGACATTACTAAGTATGAGTGAGTTGTGATACGCTTATAACTACGTTGGCCACCGTACTTATATTCGCCTCATTTCCCAATCATACTCAATATTGAGCTCACACATTTCAATGATTGACAAAACTAAAGCACTAAAACTCAGTGAACAGACGCGAAAGCAAGGAAAAAGCGGAATCACCGCCACATAGATCCAAACGTACTAAATGACGAGATCTTAGGTTTTATAGTACTAGGTCAACCACCTAGTTCTCTATACCCTTGGCTCTGATAACCAATCTGTCACATAAACCCTGACAATGGCGAAAACTTGGAAGCCGCAGCATAATCATCAATCATAACACAGATACAAAAAAGAGAAAACTACAAACGCATGTAAACTTCAAGTGGTTTACGCAGACCATCAACCCCTGAGAACAATCGTCGAGTTGATGTCCCAAATCCAAAATCAAATCCTCAAACTCTATACAAAAATCTAATAGTCCCGCACAGGGGTCCAAATCCAAACTATTAAACCAAAATACTTTCCAAATACTAAAATCAAATAAAATAACAAGCAAGACTTCACATGAAAATCCACTCGGGATCTTCTAAGTCTCTATCACATAACACAAACTTATTCCTCTTTCATTTCACATAAAAATGATACTCGCAAAAACGTCAACAATAATTGTTGATGAGTCTCATATGTTGAACCTTAAACCCCAAAAGCTTGCCAGATACCTCAAAACATGGACAATAGTACAATATGACTCGTGAATATATATGCAAACAAACCCCATTGACATAGCATCCCTACTAGTCAAGGTAACTCCATATTCACTTACGAACCTAAAGGTCCTACGAGCTGGAGGCACTAAATTAGGGCAGGACCTACACACAAACTAGGGTAGCTTACCCATCCGCACCAACACTACACAAATACTAGGTAGTGACGTACCCATCCCCCGATCTAATACAAATCATACAAAAACAACTGGATAAAAGGCGTAACCCTTTCCCGATCCAATAATCATGCAACCAAATATCTCACATAGCAGTCATAAGTATGTATCTTGTCCCAAAACAAAAACTACATTTAAGCAACAGATCATTTCAAAACATTTCAAAACACATTTGATATCATTTTTCCCCCCAACGGAAAAAAGTAAAAATTTGGGCTACGAGAACTCGACACCTCAGCAAGTCTTTAGCAACCAATTTCTCAATCACAACAAGTAAAGCAACGACTCCGCACACGACCTAGTCCCAATTAATGTCCCACATTAAATCATAATCATTTTCCAAGACAGCTTCACGATTGATGCATACGTTTTAGACGTGTTGTACAATGACCCTTAAAAATTTAGTGGTGTGATGTTTGACGACATATCCCAACAATCATATCAATCCCTCAGCTCAATAAACCGTACTTACACAATTTAAAGAAAATAGATAATAATATATTCTTAGGAATATTTATAATAAATAATATAAATATATCTCATATGCCATTCGGCTAACCTTAGTCTCTGTACAAATAATCATAAAAGGGTTTGAAAATTGAAACGTTTACTCATAATAAACAATTAATGAGTTTTCAAAGAAAAATTATATTTTTCGTCTTTTAGTGAATTCCTTAAATATAATAAATAAATAAATAATATATAAATCAATGAAATCATGTTTTTAGGTAAAATTTCTAATTATAAACTTTTTTACAAATTTTCGACAATACTCGCCAGTACGTTCATACAATGTTTTCCAAGGTTTTTAACCTTTATTTCAAAACGACCTTTTTAAAACTTTTGACACTTTTTCTGATAAAATGCCAAAATCTTGATCCTGTAACGTTTACGAAAACGTTTTCCGCTAAAATAGTGTTCAATATCTAATTTCGTAAATACATTTTACTTTCAAAAAGTCCGTCAAAACTCTTAATAAACCTAAATATCGCTTGATAGGGACTTTTAAAGGCTCAATAAGGGTCCATTAAGATATTACAGTCCAAAATACGATCCAAGTCCAAAACCAAGGTCCATTTATATACAAAAGCTTATATTAATAAATAGAAAATAATCCGGACCACAATAAGCCCTCCCATTAAGCCACGCTTAAATGGGCTTATTGGCCATGAGCCCATAAGCTCCATAAAATAATAATAAAGCTTGACAATAAGCTAATAACTACGTATGCATTTGGTTACAACCATAAGTTATAAAAATAGTACACAAACATACATCATATCACAAAAATAGTCAAAATCACTTTCCTTGTGATTGCGAAAAATGACATGGCATTTAAGCCCAAAATAAGCCATGAAATAGCTTCAAAATAAGCCCGAATAAGCTATACAAGCTACTATAAAAAATAAGCTATCTAGGAACATATGTTATTCAACCATCATGACCAGAATATCAAAACTACAAAACCTCATTTTTTTCTTCATTAAATCCGACGAACCAAACACCCCTTTTTATATCCGTTTCGTTTCCAAAAATCGATTTTTATGACAATCAACTTGTACAACTAACATCTATGCATCAATACAAAACCCAAATGAAATTTAAGTTTGAAAACTTACAAGAAAATCTTCAAAAATGTAGATTTCGACACGAACCGGACAACCCAAACGTTGTTTAAATGAATACCCAAATACTCGTATCAACCCGGAATATCACGTTCTCGATCAAAGTTGGAAAAATGTAAGGGTGTTTTGTGGTGGATGGTGGCAGACGAAACACACACACACTTTTATGTGTTTTTTTAAATGAAAAATGATTATGAGAAATGAGGTAATGAAAAGCATCTTATGTACAATTTTAGACAAGGTTAGCTAAAATTAAGCCACCATGTCTCCCTTGACTTCCTTGACCGGCCATGGGATCCCTATGGGGTCTCGGGTCTTTCTTTTCGTGTCGGGATCACTTAAAAACTCGTAAAACTCAACCGTAAATTATTCCCCAAAGTTACTTAGCATTTTTATTCATCTTAAAAATACTTTTCCAATAACTTATAGTATTTACTCGACATATTTACACTTTAAACCTTTCAAAACTCGTTTGGACATTAACGGACGTGTCAGGACTCGTTTTTGGGCATTTCTTAAAATTTACGGGTCAAACCATCCGGAATACAAATAACATAATAATACCTTCCAAAAAAAGGATTATTAATCACAATAACCTATAAATCACCATAATTCTCATAAAATTACCATAATTCTTACAAAATCACCATAATTCTCATAAAATCACCAACGTCAACACGGTACATTGTCTGAATAAACCAACAAACGTTAAATAGTCAAAGGACTATAAATGAAATATTCAGAACACAAAAAAGGGCAAAGGTTACAGTACTGATGAAACCTACATCTCTTGCGAGATGGCCTCGCAGAAGTAGAAGACAGTAAATCACAAGGGGAATCTGATATGCCATAACCTCAAGAAGAATGTCTCAAAGATGAATCAGATGAATAGTCTGAATGAGAATCTGACGAAGTCTTTGACGAAAAATCTGAATAAGAATCTCGTGATGAGTCATCTGAGGTAAACTGATCCGATGAAGAGTAGTCTGCTGAATATCTCAATGCCAGTCTGTGAGTAGGTAATGGTCCGACTCTCTTCCTGGCAGTCAATATCTGCAGTACCCCGTTGGGCTGGGTGCGGTAGGGTCGACCAACAGGAATCAGATGTCCTGGCGAGACAAGAACAGCTGGTCGGCGGGGTAAGCCGGGTGGTGCAAGTAAAATCTAACGGATAGATGATGATGGTGGTGATAAGCGTGCTGCTACTCAGCTCCTCCACCGAGCAATTAAACACCTCATCTGGGTCTAACGAAGTAGAGAATTAAGGGTGGGCCACTGACAATGATCAATGCAAATGAAATGGGGAAGTGTACTAAATAGAAGAAGCAAAGTGGTATAGTGGGTACCAGGGTAGATAGTGGTACAATGAGGTTGAGGATAAGTGGGATGTATCAAGTTGGGGTGTTCATCATGAAAGATGGTAAATCCAATATGTAAGGTGCAGTGGATGAAATGGTAGCAAGGGATAGTGCCGAACAAGATGCCCCACTCGAGCATTGGACGTCCCTACCTCTCCTCTGAATAAGTCTGATGAAATCGAGATGACAAAAAAGCGCATAGACCTGCACAAGCAACAGTCATATAAATCCTTTATAAATCACCCATGCAAATGCAGGGGAAAAACTAAATGATATAATACAATGTAATTATAAGAGCGATATGAAATTCTCAATTAAATATAATAGATAACATATTACTATCATATACGATAAGGCAAATGGATACACTAAGGGCACAATTAGTTCACGTAAGGATCACATACTGGTTATAGACCAGACTCAGTTAAACTAACTGGTTTTCTATAACCTTGGCTCTTGATACCAATCTGTCACACCCCCCAAACGGGGCCTGGACGGAATACGTGTCCGGGGGCATGATGACTTAAATAAACAAAGCATAGAAAATGACCTCTAAGGGGTTTTAGAAAAGTCATAACCCGTGGATAGCAAGTGCTACTTACCTGAACAGGATAATTAACCTAATATATCTATTTAAAAAAATAAAACATTTCGAGCTTACTTAGCCAATCGTTAGAGGTAATTAACGTTTCATGATATTACGGCAAAAAGTGTCTTACGCTACTTTAGGCAACACGTAAATAGGAAGGGTAACGTAAAGTACTTGTGTCCGGTTTAAGAAAACAAGCGATGTTTCTCACCTCAGAGTTGTAAAACATTTATTTAAAACGAGTAAAAGTAGGGATATGAACTCACCTTGATCGGTGAATTGAAGTAGTAAGAAGCTAGAAGAATAATCACAAGGAATGGAACGACGGTACATGAACACAACTAATTATTATAGGTTTCGGTTTAGAATCAGAATGATAGAGAAATACGAATAATGCATAAGTGTTTACTAAAATACTTTCTTTAAATTATTTTTAAAAATGAAACGATTAGTGATCGTATCATGGTTTGATTCAATTAAACCCTGGTGGTCCCGGAATAATTTTCCGCGAACGATAGCTAAGCAGATTGCGGTTACACCTTGAGTTGGTAGGAATAACCACCTTGTTTGTAAGGGTTCCCACAAACATATTCGTTCTATTTGGCCAAACGTGGCTGGACAATTCATTGTAAGAATGAGGACACACCCGAGTCTCGCAACTCTCTGAAACGGTATTAACGTATTTGGTTTAGTTTGAAGCACTCTTGTCTTGTTTAATTCCTATTCATTTCTTCCATTTGAAGCTTAAAGGGATGCTATTTCTCTGGAATTAAAGAAGTATGAACCTCGAAGACTCATCTCCGTTTGAGCGAAAGTAAATCCAATCATTGTGATGGCGACATATTTTCGATGAGATCAATAACACTCTCCTGGGGCGCCTTTTCATAAAGGTCCCGCCACAGCTGCAACATTGATGGTATCACGATGCCTTAAAGTTAACCCGTTATAGAAAGTATCTATTTGAGTCCCGGTAACAAGTTTGAGGTTAGGACAATCGATCAATTGAAAAGCCATATAACGTTCCCCAAGCTTCGAAATAAACGACTCATCGGGTCTTTTGACAGGGAAAATAAGCAATCTACACTAAAAAAAACGAGAAAATTACACAAATTTACGAAACTAAAAACGGGAAGCCTAACGACAACATTACCCTAAAAACCCTAATTTTTCAAAATTAAGCCTAAACTGATTTTTTTTACTTTTAATGGACTTAATTCTAAGTTAAAAGAAAAATGAAAGAAAATTCTAAAACGGAAGCTTAAAAGTGTTAAAAACGAAGAAAACGAAAACTGGGCCCTAGACCCGTGCTTTAAAAACTCAAAATGTGCAAAAATGACCCTACGAAAGTTTTCCTATTTTTCCTAAGTGAAGTATGATAAAATAAAATTTTCTAAAAAAGAAAAATATTTTTTTTGATTTTTATTTAATTTATTATAATTAAAAACAGTTTAAATAAAAATAAATGATAAAAAATATCAAACGATTATGAAAAATTCTAAAAAATTCATGGAAAATGCATTAAACTTTAAAGATTCTAAGAAAAATTCAAAACTGGAAATTCAGCTTAGAAATAAGCTGTTATTAAGCTTAAAGTGGCTGGTGGCTTAATGGGCTTTAATGGGCTTAAGTATTTAATAAAACAAACTCATACCGGATGAGCTATTGTAGCACAGCGTTCGAATCCTGGCCTCTCTCTTTTCGTAATGCTACAGTAAACCCCCTTTTTTACAAGCTTATTAAACACCTAAGGCTAAACATTTTTTATAACTACAATTATTTTTGAATGCTTATAAATAAGCTGGAAAAGCACAAAAAAGACAGACAGATTGCTATTTTAAACTAAGGCTTAAACTAAGCTAATACTAGGCTGATGGGTTATTTAAAAGGAAAATAACCAAATGAAAATCTAAAATAAGCACAAGCAGGCAAGCACTAATACCTAATAAGCAAGACCACACAAAATTAAGCCATAAAGAATAAGCAAATAAGCAGAAAAAGTAAGCTACAAAAGAAGGCAGATTATACTAGTAAATTACACTAAGGCAAAAGATAGCTAACTAAAGGCTATTTATGGGACTAAAATAAGCTAAGGCAAATTAGTAATAAGCAAAACAGGTGGGTATCCTATCCTAATAAGCTAGACAGAACAAAAATAAGTTAAATAAAATAGACAGAAAAGCCAGAAATCCTAAATAAGCTATAAGCTTAAACTAGCATACAAAAC
This sequence comes from Tanacetum coccineum, assembly GCA_026074375.1. NCBI lineage: Eukaryota > Viridiplantae > Streptophyta > Magnoliopsida > Asterales > Asteraceae > Tanacetum > Tanacetum coccineum. Next base: position 9,459 of record BQNB010209591.1, read on the forward strand.
AGTCAAAGGGTCCACTTTTGGCTTAAAATAAGCCACCTAGAGGGGTCCTTAGGGCTTAAGGCTGCCAGGGATTAAAGGTGGGCTTAGGGGCTTTCTAGAAATGCAAAAACAACAAGATTTTGATTAAAGATAAGCAAGGAAAAGGGCTGTCAAATTGGACTTTTGCACCAGGGGAGCTTTACAAAGAAAAAGGAAGGTAACAAGCAGGCTTGTTATAAGCTTCAAAATAAGCTCAAAATAGAAACTAGTTAAAAACAGATGGAGTTAAGCACCAAGTGAGCTTGTGCAACAAAAATTAGAAACTAAAACAAGGGTTACCATCTGATAATGGGGATTGAAAATGGACAGTTTTGTTCAAAAGACACTTGACAACAAATGTGACAATTTGACTTAAAACAAAAATGAACCAAAGAAAACTTTAACTACTGCATTAGAAACTTAAGTAGGACACAAAAATAAGACTTAAAAACCAACTTAAAGGTAAAAAAACTTGAAAATAGTTTAAAAACACTTAAGAAAGCTTGACAAAGATTACCAAATGACCCAATGGGTCTTTAACACCATTTTACCCATTTTGAACCAATATGCCAAACACTCCCTTAAGTTTTAAAAACAAAGTTTTTGTTGACAGAAATTGAAAAAAACAGCTTATATAAGAACTTTTAATGTCTTAAAAGATATTCTATAAGCTTAAACAACAGAATTTAAAAGACAACTTAATATAAATGACAATTAATTTAAAAACAAGTAAAATGCAATAAGCTTAAAAACAAGAATTTAAATGACAGAAAATTTAAATGACTGAAAATAAATGACAATTATATTAAAAAAACATTAATGAAAATGATACAAAGATTTGGATACAAGC
>BQNB010209593.1:0-10326 GCA_026074375.1 Tanacetum coccineum
GCTTGATATTTTGGCTTTTTAAACCAATCTACCACATAATGGACACAATCCGTCAAACCCAAAAACCGTGTTATCGCTATTACGACATCCACAAATGCCTGTTTGTAAGTTGACCTTACGAATGTACTGATCGTCAGAAACTTCGTATTGATATGCGTTAACACCTTTAACAACCCATGTCGCACTTTGTTTTTATGTTTTCATATCGTCTAAATAAGGTTGGCCATGTACTCTGGTGATTTTCATGTTGTAATGCTTTTTAATGAATACCTTCAACTTTTATGCTTTCAATTTCAACTTTTATAATTAAAAAAATTTAGATTTAAAATTTGTAAAAAAAATTTAAACATTTTACAAAATGAAAAACTGACACATTTTGCACCATCGTATCTTAGGCATATTAAAACTATTTTTATTAAATCTTTATTCATTAAGTAGAGCTCATCAAAGACTACACAAATGACCAAATAAATTATTTTAAATAAAACATTTGAGTATCCAAATACGTACGCAAACATGCCCGAGATCAATAAACTAAGCATGACATACCCTAAACCCTAATATTATACCTAACCGGACTCGAAAAAAAAAAAATTAAAGTAAATCGCGGGGGGTTGGCGCGATCTACATTTTTAATTTTTTTTTTCAATAACCACATAATGAACGACACGTGGACAAATGTAGATCGCGGGTGTGGGGGCGCGATTTACATGGGTATTTTGAAAAAAAAAAATTGTTAGTGTCATTTTAAGATAACACGGAACCCAAATGGGCACTGCGAAATTTTAGCGATATGTAAGTGAGTGCGAGAGTTTATATCCTCTCAGCCAAAGAAGTAAAACATTGCTAAACTTGTCAAAATTTGAAAAACCAACTTTAAAAAAATTATGGTTTAAACACATAAACCAAAAATGTTTATGTTGAGTGTAAGTGATTTTCTGTTAATCAAGTGTTCTTCGTGAAGTGGACTCATGATTCATGAATACAATAAGCCATGTAAAAGTCTAAAGGTTATGACTTTGAACTTCATTAACTTGAATTTAATTCTTCCCTCCTATTTATAGTCATGAGCGTCTACCTACTATAAGCATCAATTAATATTATAATTGCGTCTAAGTAATTGGTAACATTTAAAACATAAGTTCTTAAAATAAGTTGATAGTAGTTCTTATTACGAGTATGTAAAAACTACATATGAAAGCATGAATTATACAAAAGGTTTGAAAATTGCTATGAGCCTGAGAAAGAGCTAGAGTACAATAATCACAAACATTATTTTGTAGGATCCATATATTCTGCATAGCCCGATAACGACGAAAGTATATTCATTGCGTACTTTATTTTCATGCTACTACTGTTTAGTTGTAAATATAAATACCACGGTTGGCAACCCACGTATAAGTGTTTAATCTTTTTTATTTGTTTTCTCATGCTCATATTAACTCTACTCAAAAGAAATGATTACTTGTTGGGAAAATCAAAAAAATACCCAATTTTACAACCTCACTTCACAAACCCGATTAAGCTTATTCGAGTCGGGTTACTCGGGTCAAAAAAATATTCAGGTCAACCCAAGCAACCCGAATACTAAATAAGGTTGGTTATCGGGTTGAAAATGTTTGGGAAACTCGAGTTTGGGTCAACCCATTGATTCGAATAAGGATTTTTTATTCTTTTTAATATAAATTTTATAAATTATCTATCTAAAAGAGTAAAAATAAGAAATACTTATATTATGGTTGACCCGAACCAAAATGGACCCGACCCGATTTGACCCGACCTAAATTAACCCGAACCCGACTAACTCGAATTCAAATAAGGGCGGGTTCGGGTATGTTGTTTTTAGCCATGACTTGACTTTGCCCGGCCCGAATTGACTTGAACCCGACTAACCCTACTCGACTAACACCCCTAATGGTGACAAATGAATTACTAGTAGTAACTAAAATACACTTGTGAGTTGCAAAAGGAAAAATACATATTTGTGGAAAATATAACGAAAACTATTATCATTTCTCCAAATTCTTAACCAAAAGTAATGGAAATATAACCAAATCCTTGTTTCCTAGCTACAAAGACTCATATAAAAAAAACAAACCCCACCGGCGATCTGTTTTTCCGGCGGGTCCAAACGCCTAATCAGATCCACTCTCACCTTTAATTTAATCGTTCCTTAATTCTTTGCTGAAAACAACCGTGAAAATAATCGACCTTATAACATCAGCAACAACAAGAAATTTATTCTATACATGAACTTTATTTCGACATGTCTTTATTTAGTCATATAATTTCACCTTAAAGAAATGCTCATACTTGGTTCCCCAACCTCACATTTACTTCCGAGTCCCACTCGATCTAAGATTACCTTCACACGTTAATGTTCCAACAACATCTTTCAGGCCATAAATGCATGTCTCCTACCATACTGATACATCAATTCAAACCTTAAGATTAGATAGGTGGCTAGCTAGATATTTGCAGCTGGTGTTGGTGGTGGAGAAAGCCGTAAGCCATTTAATTTGTTAACATGGCGGGAGAAATATTGGGTCAAAAACCCATTTCACCGGGGTGAACACATTAGACCATTACCATCGCTCATATCAACCATGAATCTTTCACTCGTCCATTCCATATCCGGTGCATTATCAAAATGAGTTTAACATTGTCCATGTAGCTACGCCAATTTTGGGTTCTCGAAAGACTGCATACAGATAACCTATGCGTCTACGGTCTAAACCATTAATTGTATGAGCTAATACTCACTTGTAATCACATTAATTTTGCTTACAATAAAACGGTCATTGTGACCATAAGTAGGTTTATGAGGTCACTCTTTCATGAATGTGTAGTCAGTAGGACAGACGCATGACTAAATAGAAAATTAAAAAGCCGGGTGCACAAATTTTTTTAATCGTAATATAATAGAGTTAAAAAGTGAATTAAAAATGAAATTCATAAATGATAAGACTAAAAACACATTTCGATGGACTTGATGCATTTATGATACATTTGGGAAAAATCGTTGTTTTTTTCAAAATTAACACTATATCGAAAAAATTCATAAGTGTCCCGTTTTTTGACAGTTAAATATCTTACAACCTAAAACCCATAGATGGTTTTATTGTGTGTAAATTCGGCACAAAAAATAAACATGCAGTCCTTCGCTCAGTAACAGAGGGTCGCTACCTTTGTCCATCAATCAAAGGTAGTATATTCATTTTGCTACGCCGAATATTCAATTTTCGTGATCGCTCTTTATAAGTAGTATAGATACTTAATATATCGACTATGCTATTGATTGGTATGTTTAATTTTATTTTTCAAAACTCTATCGAAGAATACTAAATTGTTTTAACTATAGTATTGTTTAACTATGTGTGATGTGAATCTAAGTATATATATGATTAAGAACTTAATGAAAGGTATAAAAGTATTTAACCACATGATGGTGAATACAAATAAATTTAAGAAATCCCTAGCCAAAATTAGAACTCAAGACTTGGGCTATAAATATCAAGTAACTTTCTATTACGCTAACACCACTCTTTTCTTGAAAACATGTTTGTTAATAGAGATACTAGAAATAATTTTTCGCTGCTTAAAATGATGTAGCGCCCTTTACGAAATGTATAATAGATAAACATATGCTCAAACCATCAATACAAAAGACCTATAAATTAATGCTTGTGTATTCAAGACCCATGGCTTTTACACGAACTAGACTTTTTAATGCTTGATAGGAGTAGTTGAGATGTTGAATACCATTTAGACAACTTTGAGGACTTCAATTTGTTGTCATATTAAGTTTCTTTCGACATTCATTTTTTGTTAATAAATATTCCATTTTTTTGCTTTTTAGATGTTAAATTAATTGCGTAAAAAGATATAAATTCACATTCACAAGATGTAATTTGGTAGTAGTAGTAGTTGAAATGTTGAATACCATAATTAATGTATGGAAAAGTATTTGAACTGTGATGAGAAATTGTTTCCAACTAAAGTATAGTTTAAGTATGTGTGGTGTACTCTAAAGTGGCTACGCCAACTTCCTGAAAAGGGAGGGCTTTACCTGGTTTAAGTCTGTGTGACGGTGGGTTCAAACCTTGTAGATTAGTCTGCCTAAAGAGCGGAAACATGGTTACCAAAAAAAAATATGTGGCGTGAATATAAGCATATGATTAATAACTTAATGAAAAGTTATAAAATGTCTATAATAGATAAATAAGCCGTAAGATCCATCCATCAACAAAGTTGAATAGATTAGCTAGATAGTATAAGTTTTGTACGAGTAGATGTTGCTACGGTAACACATGAAACTTAACGATAAGTTTAAAAAGTACACTAACACATCAAACATATGCTCAAACTATCAATACGAACCCTATAAATGCTTGTGTATTTTAAATCTATAAACCGTGTATATTCAAAACACAAGGCTTTTACACGAACGCATGGCATGGCCCTTATGCATGCAACGCACTGATCACCACTTAAAGACCATCACTAAACGTATGCCAAGGTGTGCATTATAGATGGCCAAGGGTCAATAAAAAAATACCGTTCCTCCCAAAACTTCACCACCTCTGCATTTCTCTCAGATATCCCACCACCACCACCATTTGCTTTTTCTTCACAAAAATCTCCACCATGCAAAACCAAAAACATGATCATTTTAAGAACTTGCAAGATAAAATGTTGTCGGACATTTCAGCAAGAAAAAAATTCGCTTCCTGATTTGCCGAAGGCGACAAGATTTGGAACCCAAAACCTAAAATTTATCGGCCAGCTATCTTTATTAGCGGTATATGCCTAGGAAGATCAGACCAGCTATCTTGTCAATTGGTGATCTTTATCGGCCAGCTCCAACAAAAAATGCATGCGACTACAGAATCTTTAACAACCAGTTACAAGCCTGCGTGTCAGTAGCATCTAGAAAAGCACCATAAGCATTTTTAATAAGAAATACAACTATATAAACACTTGAGTATCAATACATTTATAAGTATGTTAGTAAGAGTATAACCTTAAATCAGGAATCTGTAACTTTTCCATATTAATTCTGCATATATCAGAAAAAAGAAAGGAAATGTAAGGTTAACGATAGGCTACATAAAACTACAAGTTTCTTAACTCTAGGACACACAAAAGAATGGGGAAATCAGAATGCTCCCACCATCAGCTTCAACATCTCTTATAATTTAAATGCCCATGAGTCCTGAAAACACAGTCCTTGTTAAGATGATCCAATAGACGACGAGACGAAAATGGCCAAGGACACAATCTTTGCACAAAACAAATTTATGTACAACTTGTTCATTCAAGCTTCAACATCCTAACTTGTTTTGCAGTCTGTTTAATCGCAACCTCGACCGTCGCCACAAATAACAAAGTAATGTACATCTCACTATTAATAAGCTTCCGTTTCTATCATCTAATTCCAACTCACACATAATATAATAACAGATAATTAAATAGGGAAACTGTTAATATCTGTTGTGTCCTTTACCTCTGCATCTTGTTGCTGAAACAAGCTTAATTTGGAGTCAATAATAGCCCAAGTTTAAATGGTAAATAAGCAAGCTGAGTCGAGCTCAATCTAAAATCGATTGTAATTTACATCGACTTTAATCATTAGATAGTCTCTAGAGTGAATTATGTGCATTCAACCCAATGGGGACGCCTCATTTCCAAAGTCAAAGTGTCTACAGTCAATAGACCTGCAATAAAAGGCGATAATGAAGTTAATATTTCTTAACATAGGTATACAAACAAAATAGAAGTTCATACTTAATACATCATATACGGCATTGATTCAAAGAGGACAAGTTTGCAAGAGGCGTCATAAATAAGAGAAGAAAGGAGTTCTATTTTATATTTAACGTTGAACCAAAATGCTTATCTTGCATCAGATGAGTGCATGACTATTAAACTTGAAAAGCAATTTTGTCTTTGCTACAAAAATAGAAAATATAATACTAAAGTCAATGGTTTAAACCATGTTATAATACCTCACAGCCCAACCATCCTATATACAATAAAACAATCAGCAACCCGCACCTCGCTTTAGCCTTGGAAATCAAAACTCCCAAGTCTCCATAAGCTAATATTGCAACACAAAGCCACTAAGATTGCAACTCTGCATACAAACATAGTGATGATCATTTAAGAGCCACAAAACAAACAACCCAGAGGTGGACAAAACAACGAGAGGTGTTGATGGTTCTGAACCAATGTATAAGAATATACACAAACAAATTTACATTAGGAAATAATAAACATGTAATCAGTGTGGTTGCGTATGCTTATCCTATCATTTAAAACTTAAATAAACAATTTTAAGTGGGTTAGGAGAAGAGGATGGTTTTTTTTTCTTTATTTTTCCAAAAGTAAAATTGATAATAGATCTGAATTTGAATTAAAGTGACGATCTGTGAAAAAGATAAAATATTTTGAGGGTAGAAGACCGGGTTAAAATATTTTTTAATAAACCGGTCCACAATAGGCTTAAATGGGGCCGGTTATGTAATTTAAAGCCGGTCTCCATTAATTGTTTGGATCAAAACCGGGTTTCTTCCTCATAACATGTCTAGATATTTTTGGATGGGCCTAATCCACTTTCTAAGACCTTTTTTTTTATTGGAAAGGGTCTGGATGAGGAGGTCTCAAAACCCTTTTATGTATCCGTGCCTAAACTCCAAATTGCTCATCCTATCACATAAGTCATCAATCACCTGAGGTTGCGTAGCAACTTCAGATGTCATAGTAGTAAGAGGGTGTCCCACGGGTGTAGCTGTAGATGGACCTCCAACCTCGTAGGTGCTAGTCACAGTAGCTCTTAGGGGCATCACTGGGGCTAGAGGTGCAAAAAAATCGGTTAAAACCGGTTTCCGGTTTTTAGAAAACCGGTTTTAAAAAAACCGGTTTTTCTAATAACCGGTTTCGTTTTCGGTTTTTCCGAAATCGGTTTTTTTCGGTTATAAATGTTCGGAATCGGTTTTTTCGTTTAAAATTTTCGGAATCGGTTTTTTAGCGTTCGTTTTTTTCCGTTATAAATTATTCGGAATCGGTATTTTTATACCGGTTCGGTTTTTTATTCGGACTTTAAAGACTTCGAACATTTATTTAATAAACCTTGTTATTATCAAACATTTAATGTAAACAATACACCTGGAAACATTTAAACAAATACAATCATAACTTTTTATTTGCACCGGAAACATACTAAAAAAATACAACCATAACTTTTATTTAAACAATACAATTATACAACTAAAAATATATAAATACTAATACATTTCGAGCTTCGGCATAGCCATCACCCGAAAACATATTAGTGTACTCAAGTATGTCGAGCTTTGGCATTGCCATCACCCGTTATACTCAATCCATTAAAAAAACAAAAAAAACGTATATAAAATGGCTATATGACCGTTCGGTAAACCGGTTAAAACCGGTTTTTTTATAATGGCTAGTTGACCGACTTTGTTGACCGGTTTTTTTAACCTGTTAAAACCGGTTTTTTTATAACGGATATAAAAAATTAAAAAAAAACCGGTTAAAACCGGTTATTTTAAAAAACCGGATAAAACCGGGTTTAAAACCGGTAAAAAATCGGTCGTTTATTAAACCCGAAAACCGGTCTAACCGGTTCGGTTAAATAAAAAGGTTCCGGTTTTTTTAAAAACCGGTTCCGGTTTTTTGCACCGGTTTTAAAAAAAACCGGTTATGATTTGCATCTCTACCAGGCTTTGTTGATGTGTTTTTATTAGCTTTTCATAAGAAGGTGAAATGTTTTAGCCAAGCTTATGTTTTGCTAATGACAATCATGATCATTCTTCAAGCTTAGAATCCAACTAACAAATTAGCGCATACTCTATAGCTTTGCTTTTGATAAGCAAGTCGTGATATTTAAATGGCCACTACGTTATGAGTTTACACTTGCTTGTTTGAATTGCGATTCAAATTCACAAACACTTGATAACAAAGATTCACTTACACTAATACTAACACTAAGGGTATGTTTGGTAGAGGGAAATGAGAAGAGAAATGGAAGTGAATCAAATTCCCTTGTTTGGTAGAGTAGAGAAATAAAAAGGTGAAGAATTAGTAAAGTATTAATAGTGTAAATTTTGAACTTATATTTCCATTACTTTTGGTTAAGAATTTGGAGAAATGAGAATAGTTTTCGTTATATTTTCCACAAATATGTATTTTTCCGTTTGCAACTCACAAGTGTATTTTAGTTACTACTCGTAATTCATTTGTCACCATTAGGGGTGTTAGTCGAGTCGGGTTCAAGTCAATTCGGGTCGGGCAAAGTCAAGTCATGGCTAAAAACAACATACCCAAACTCGCCCTTATTTGAATTCGAGTTAGTCGGATTCGGGTTAATTTAGGTCGGGTCAAATCGGGTCGGGTCCATTTTGGTTCGGGTCAACCGTAATATAAGTATTTCTTATTTTTACTCTTTTAGATAGATAATTTATAAAATTTATATTAAAAAGAATAAAAAATCCTTATTCGAATCAATGGGTCGACCCAAACTCGAGTTTCCCAAACATTTTCAACCCGATAACCAACCTTATTTAGTATTCGGGTTGCTTGGGTTGACCCGAATATTTTTTTGACCCGAGTTACCCGACTCGAATAAGCTTAATCGGGTTTGGTTCAAGTCGGCTTTTTTGACACCTCCAGTCAAAACAATGTTAAAAAAATCAAAACAAATACAATTTTGCGTATTTCTCAGGTTTAAGTCTCTATTGTTATCAAACAGTGCAATTCAACATATTTGTCTACTGATTTATTCTCTGAATATCTATTCTATGCTTCATTTATAATCTTTGAAATTCTCTTTACTAAACGTGCCCTCAACATAATGGCGTCACCTGCACTGATGTCCCTATTTGTTATGCTTCTTTTCACTAGAAGGACATATGAATAGTAGATAGTGTGTGTTTAGGTTTTAAGTGAATGTTATATAGTGTAAGAAATTGATTTGGTATCCCACAGTAAGTAAGTTGCAATTTGAAGAGGAGGGTATAATATAAGATAAGCTTTGTTTAAATTTTTAAACAATAACTTGAGTTTGCTATATTTAAATCTTTTTTAAGTTATAAATATTGCTTTCTTCAGTTATGATTTTTAATATAAAGCGACTTTTTGTTTTGTTTTAAAAAATTTAACAATTTTTTAACTATATAGTCTTGCACTCACACACAAGTCGCAAGTACTGATTGGTGTAATTATATTAGCTTTTCATATAAAAAGGTAAATAGTTTTAACCAGCTTATGTTTAAGCCATGACTAGCATTACACTCAATGTTTTAAAACCCGGGTTGATCCGATCAGTTGAACCGTGAATAGGCTCGGAGACCGAGCCGGATGTGACCGGGTTTTTGCTTGATAGAGAATCGGATTGAACCGTCGGTTTTGCGTTGACCCGGTTTAAAAACTCGGCCGGTTCATGACTTTTTTGTATAACAATATAACAAAAAGTTTTTTTTCAATAAGTTTTTCTAAGTTTAATCGACAAATTCAAGTGATGATAACTATTATTAGTTAAAATAGAGTTAAAACTAACTTAACATCAACTAATATTACCTTATTATAGTTTATTATAACTTAAAATCATAAAATTGATTGTTTTTGCAAATCTTTCCTCTAATTTTATAAATATGGAACAAAAAATTAAAGTTTATCAATAAAAACTTAATATCTTTTATAGGTTTGATTGAACGTAAGATTGAACATGTGATCATATAACACTATATAAAAAAAAATACATATATATATATTGAATCGGTTTGACCTGACGGTTGAACCGATGACCCAGTGAACCGGCTACTAAACCGGATCAATTGAAAATTCGGGTTTTAAAACATTGATTAACAATACACGTAACAAGTAATCATTTCTTTTAAGTAGAGTTAATATGACCATGAGAAAACAAATAAAAAAGATTAAACACTTATACGTACAAGTAATCTTGGCCATGATGAACGGGTTGCCAACCGTGGTATTTATATTTACAACTAAACAGTAGTAGCATGAAAATAAAGTACGCAATGAATATACTTTCGTCGTTATCGGGCTATGCAAAATAGATGGTTTTCGAATAGGAAAGAAAGAAAAACATAAAATCCTACAAAATCATTTTTGTGATTATTGTACTCTAGCTCTTTCTCAGGCTCATAGCAATTTTCAAACCTTTTGTATATAATTCATGCTTTCATATGTAGTTTTTAAATACTCGTAATAAGAACTACTATCAACTTATTTTAAGAACTTATGTTTTAAATGTTACCAATTACTTAGACGCAATTATAA
>BQNB010209602.1:0-10326 GCA_026074375.1 Tanacetum coccineum
TGTAAGAATGTCGGCGATGTTGTCGACTGACAACACTTTTTCGATAGAGATATGTCATTTATGGACATTATCATGAAGAAAGTGGTGACGAATTTTGATGTGTTTAGTACGAAAGTGTTTCACTGGGTTTTTGCTAAGGTTAATCGCACCTTTATTGCCGCACATGATCGGGACGTTGTCGAGTCGAACGCCGTAGTCGATTAGAGCTTGTTTCATCCATAGTGCTTGTTGACATGCCTTTCCGGCGCTTAGGTATTCGGCTTAGGTAGTGGATATAGCAAGAGCGGTTTGTTTCTTCGAGAACCAAGATGTCAAACAACATCCCACGAACGTACAAATACCGCTAGTGCTCTTTCATTCCACATAATCTCCCACATGATCAGAGTCGGCATATACTACTGTTTTCATGTCGGTCCCCTTAGGATACCATTATCCTAAGTGCGTAGTGACTTTAATGTATCGGAAGATATGCTTAACCGCTTCAAGATGAGAGGTTTTGGGAGCCTCTTGGAAGCGGGCACAAAGGCAGACACTAAACATGATATTTGGCCTACTTGTCGTTAGGTATAATAAACTACCTATCATGCCTCGATACTTGGTACTATCTACCGACTCACACTCTTCGTCTTTTGTGTGTTTAGTATCGAAGGACATGGGGGTTTTCATTGGTTTAGAATCTTCTAAGCCAAATTTCTTAAGCAATCCTTTAATATATTTAGATTGATTAAAGAAAATATCATCTTCCATTTGTTTTATTTATAATCCAAGGAAGAATTTAAGTTCACCCATCATGCTCATCTCGAACTCGTCATGCATGATTTTGGCAAATTCATCACACATGCCTTGACAAGTAGAGCCGAATATAATGTTGTCGACATATATTTGAACGATGCGATTAGAACTTTTCTTCTTAGTAAAAAGAGTGTTATCTACCATTCCCAATTTATAATCATGGTTTAAATAAGAAAGTTTTAATCTTCATACCAAACTTTGGGTGGCTTGTTTAAGACCGTATAAAGCTTTCTTTAGTTTAGTAAAACATGATTCGGTTTCAAAGTGCAATGAATCTAGAGGTAGTGCCACGTTATACGCTCCTCATTGATTAAACCTGTCAAGGAATACACTTTTTACATTCCATTTAGAATAGCTTAAAGGTCTAGCACAATCATAAGATAATAGTATCCTAATTGACTAAAGTCTAGCAACTGGGCATAAGTTTCATATCATAAAGACGATTGGCCTCTTGTGATTATTAGCCTTTGAGGCAACTAACCTAGCCTTATTTGAGAACAATACCGTCTCGTCTAAACTTATTTCTAAAACTCACCGACTTTAGTTCCTATATTTTCATATTCTAGGTTATGGAACCAACTCCCTAAAAACATCGTCTAGAAATGAATTGATTTAATTATTTCTTCATAGGGGGCGGGGTGGACTAATACAACTATCATCCCTAAAGGCTTCACTCACATTCTTAGGTTCCTATAATTGATAAAACAAAAGAAGTTACTTTGGTTTTAGGCTTGTGATCTAAGGGTTCTTTGGTTAAGGTTTCCTATGACATTTTCTAATGGATGGTTCCTAGATTCCTTAATATTGACTATTTTGTCAATCTCTAAAGTTTCATCCTCAATGTCATTTTCTAGGTTTTTCTTTTTGGTAACCTTAATTTCTTCTTCTTCATCTAAGTCATCATCCACCAAGGGTGATGTCTTAGAGGGTGGAGGAGTTTCATCGAATGTCACGTTGAGTGATTCTTCGACTTTCCTAGTATGTTTGTTAAGGATGATGTAGGCTTTACTATTTTGCGAGTAACCTAAAAAGATACCTTCGTATGACTTTGGGTCAAACTTTGTAAGGTAGTCTTTAGTGTTTAAAATGAAGCACTTGCTTTCAACACTCATAAAGTAATCTAGGTAGTTCCTACACTTAGTGAGTTGTAAGGTGTTTTCCCTAAAAATGGCGAGTATTAGGATTTGCGGTTGAGTAATGTATCGTTGAAGTGTCTAACTGTGTTACCACCAAACGCGGTTGTGGGTACGATTGCCGTATTCAACATAGTCCTACTCATTTCTTGAGAGTGTTTATTTTTTCCTTTCAACCACGCCATTTTGATGTGATGGGAGAGACTGTGGAGCTGAGAGATGTTATGTGTATTTACCATGGGCAGTGACAAAAAACCTCTAAATTGCACCTCATTATAAAATTCCCGAACCGTGTGCGGTGTTAATGACTCTATTGTCTATTCCTAATTGGTTTTGAATTTCTTACTAAATATTTCGAATTGATCAAAAGCTTTGGTTTTGTCCTTAAGGAATCTAGTCCAAGTATACCTAGAAGTGTCATCTACTAGATCTTAGGTGTAGCGTTTCCTCTGTGTAACTCCTTCGACGGATGGACGAAGAGGATCATTTGAAGGAGATCTAAGGCATTTAGTCGTTGAGACTATGATTCTTAGACTTTGGACTGAGCGTTGAGCTTGCTTTCTAATTTTGCAAGCATCACAGAAGTGTTGATCAAACTGTGCATTATGGTATAGATTTCTACTCGTTGAATTCTGAGATGTGCTTAACGATGTATGAGAAACATATTTGTGTGCCTAATCGCTCTATGCACAACGTTGAGTTTTCATCAATTATTGCTAGACAAAATTTGTCTTTAGGCTTCTTTCCTAATTTCATCACATATAAGCCTTTCTTCCTAATACCTCTACCTATGACCTTACCATCCTTAGTAATTTCACTATCATGTTCAGAGAAAGTTACTCTTCCATTTATTTATCAAAATATTTTTCCTACACTTAACAAGTTAAATCTTAAGTTATCTACATGCTCTACATTATCTATTTTGAGAGAGTCATTCAAAATCGTACCTTTGCCAATGATGTTACCGCGAAGATTGCTACCAAAAATAACATTACCTCTGTTGTATGCCTTGTAGCTTGAGAAGAGCTTTCGGTTACCCATCATGTGTTTGGAGCATCCGCTATCCTTTATCCACTCATCGGGTTCCAAGTCGACTCTAAGGCATATCTATTTATATAGGCAACACCTCAAAACTTTTGTTCCCCAATTTCTCATGGGTCCAAAATTTGTTAGTGTAAACATTCCGTTGCGTTGGATGCAATTAGTTGGGGAATGTGGAATGGGAAGACACATTTCCATGGCATGTTACTTGACATGGGAAGTGGTTCCAAGTTACGGGAAAGACACTCGCGGTGGTTTTTGTTATCCAATGTTTCTTTTTGGTATGGGTGTCTTAGGACGAGGATAATTATTGATGACTCTTCTAGGTGGTGGAGTTTTTGATCTAAAATTAGGTTTTAAGAATCCAAATCTGAGTTTTGATAATGGTTTATAAAATTGTTTGACTTCATTATCACTTGCAGCGGGAACTTTGACTTTGTTTACTATTATATGTTTTGGTCTAGGATCCAAAATAGATTTTAGAAAAGACACACTTGTGAAAACCTAAAGAAACGTGATAGGTTCTTTGATCGTTTAAGCTCGAGGTTGTTTAGACCTCATCTAGGATAATATAGTAACAATGGATTAAAATTGCACAATCGGAAATAAAATACAAATCAGAAGTTACTGCACGGGGTTGTGTCTTTATTAATAACACAGCCCCAAAATTAATTTGATTGTCTAGAAGAGAGCGGTTACTGCTAAGTAGTAACAAGATCAAAGATCCTTGAGGCTAAATCTAGAGTCAACACTAATTATACAAAGGTGGACACACACACTTGTGTATCTAGGTCGACTCTCATATATAATGAACACACACTTTCTGAATGATTAAAACAATATGCATGGACCTATTTCTATAGGGCATAAGAAGTCAAGACTTTACATGTGAGAAACTATTAAAATATAATTATGTGAGTAAATCAATTAATGTATTCATCTTTATCTCTTCATCTCTTTATCTCTTTTTGACAAATCTTTATTTTCATTCTACATATGTATATCCCACCATATGACGACTTTGGTCCATTGTTTCCATTTGTTTCATTCGTGTTGTGTCTTATCAACTCAAATATAATTCCACACAATGTTCCTAGTTGAGAATGACAAAACCACAAATAAGCATAGACTTCCTCTGAAGTTATATATTCGAATGAAATCTTCCCCTTAAGCTACTATAGGCATCTCAAGTTGCAAATGTAATCATAATCTTCTGTCCCCTTTGTGCGCGACTTCATCAAATAGGGATAAGAAGTATGCAGACGTTGGATATTCACAACCACAAAATCTCCATTATCACAATTCTTATTGCCAGCCTTCTCAACAAACTAAAATTTACCCTTCATGACGCGGCTTTTAAGATAAATGAACTTGGAGGCAGTAGAAAACTTAACTTACGCAGTAGTAATAATACTAGCACTGTAGTGTATAATCACTTCACCTCGATGCGCGTAGCATGATAAATGGTGAACATTTTAACATTAAAGCTTCCCCTGAAACCTATATGTAGTTATCCGCATTGAATCATTAAATTCTGTAGGCTCTATGTAATGATTTATATGGAAGCGAAAACTAAAGTATAACGATACTTGATGCTGAAGTAGAATAACCCAGATCTTGTGTCTTGTTATCTTGTACAATTCCTCGTAACTTTCGGGACAGTATACGCTTAAAAACCACTGTATAAGGAGATATAATCTCTTGACGATTATCCTCATTCTTCTATGAGACACATAAAACAATAAGTGATAGAATGTTTGCATTGAGACACCATAAGAGAAAGTCATACCTCATTTGCTATGATTTGTTGTGTCTTGTGTGTAGACGCAACATAGAAACACTCAAAACAAGTGATCCTCCTGCTAAAAGGTATGATAAAATCATACAAACGCCAATATAATTCACACTTCTTCATGTCAATAGGTGTTAAATACCTTCTTCGTAATCAATTAATCAAAGATAGTCTAAAAAGAAGCTTTAAACGTTTAAGACACAGTTATAATTCATAACAACCTCATGTTAGCCTCCCTTAAACAAGATCAATAGTGTAACGCACCAGTAGAAAACTTTTCTATTGGCAGTATTGTAAGCATTCGAGCAGACAAACCTTGGTTTAAGTCCACAGTAGTAACGTCTAACCCTCACAGTTTTATCTCTTTTATGTGTGTTGAAACGATATAGGCATAACTAAACAGTATTAGCCATTGCTTCTTGGTCCGATATCTGATCATAAACTAGCAGTACTACGCAATGGTTATTAACAGATAGTAGCTAACAGTATTAACTTTTGATTGTAGCAGTACAAGTATTGTACGCAACAGTATTAACTTCCCTTTAATGGTAGCAATAGAAACTGTCTCTTCCAGCAGTACTTTGGCAGCATAAACATATACTGTGTAAACAAAGTACTGCGCAACGAATCTTAGTTGTAGCATGATTTTCTCGATGAAACAGTCTCAAGTTGAAAGCTGAGCGAAAAGTCAACGACGTTTACTATTTAGCTCCTTCTGCTGGCTCTCTGTTTACTGTTTAATTGATACTTTTTAGTCGTCAGAAGGGTAAATGCAGCAGAATATGATTAATAACAGCAGTGCTTGTCCAATGTAATACGACAGTATTACCACCACGCCCAATCCCAGATGACCACAAAACCCACCTATCCCAAGGGACTACCCTATTTTTAAGTCCCTATCAAATGACAAAACTATTTGAGCGATACACTTTTAGATGAGAGATGCTTTACATGGATACACTTCGGCTCTACGGGATGCCAGTCTCGAGTTTTATTGTGGTGCAATCGTTCATCATTGTTGTCGTGTTTACCGTTGGTGCTTTGGTGGTATTGCATCCCTACACTGGCTTCATATCAATTCAAACGTTGAGGCTCACCAACGTCGTAGAAACATAAATTAACACCATTATGATAAATCAACCCAATCTCATATCTCCAACCCCACCAATCCCATCCCGCTCCCCCCCCCCCCCTACCCCACCCCCCCCCCCCCGACACCCCCCCCCCCCCCCCACCCCCCCCCCCCCCCCCCCCCCCCCCCCCCCCCCCCCCCCCCATACCGTGGCTGGGACTGCCCCGGGTATGCCCACTGCCTGGCGTCAGCCATTTGGTGATGCAGATAGCAGATGGTGGTTGAGTGGAACAGGGCCCACTAGATGATACTGGTTGCAAATATTTTGTAAAGGATAGTTGTTGACACTAGAATTTGACGTGCTGTTAGCAACTGAGACAAGTGTGTAATTTTAATGCGCAACCCACTTATACCAATTACAAGCCCCTTACAACAGACAAGACACATAAAATACATCCCGCTAATTATATTAACACATCCCCCTCCCCCACAACAACACCCCCCACACCCCCCCCCACAACCCAACCCCACCCCCCCCCCCCGCCCCCCCCCCCCCCCCCCCCCACCAGGGAGGACTTGTCATCGGTGGGAGTGAAGCAGGGGAAGGCGGCGGGCGAGGGTGGGGCTGGGATGTAGGAGGGGGGGGCTGGGTGGGTGAGGTTCGCGAAGTGAGCGGCGGAGCGCGAGTGGTGAGGGGGAGAGGGATGGGAGTGAGGTGGAGCGAGTGACGGATGGTAAAGGGGGAGGGTAGACGGTGGGTGAGGAGGAGCAAGGAGGTGGGGGTAAGGAGCGCGTAGAGAGGTAGGGGGTGGACGAGTTGGGTTAGGCTGTGGGTTGGGGCGGGAGAGTGTGTTTAGTGGTTTACGGGAGTTGTCATGGGGGGTGGATATAATGGTGGCGGGGTTTATGCGGGGCAAGTAAGACCATGTCGGTGTCGTGCGTTGATTGTGGGTGCGCGTTTACGGTTTGTGGCTGTTACGGTATTCTTGTGAGGTGCTGGCGAGGGTTTAAAGTATATGGGGGTGGGGGTAATGGGTTGTGGTGCTAAGGGTGGATTGAGTTTGGGTGCTATTTGAGGAAGCCTGGTAGACATGTAGGGAAGATAATGAGGTGAATCGGGGTTGGGGGGACTTGTAACCTAGAGGTATTTAATATGGTAATTGCTGGATCGAATGTAGAAGACTCGTTCATCAAACACGATACCTTAGACTTGAGTATGTATTTACTTACTTTAACTGTAAGACTGCATTTCTTAGTTTTGCATATTAATATGAAGGGGTATATTGCTGGTATGTACCCGTAATTGCAATGAAATGAACCAAACACTATAGAAAACACGATTTAACATGACCACTTCTTCCTATCATAGATCGACAATTCAAGTATCAGCTCTTCTTCGTACGATCTCTATGAGCAGTTTAGTAGCTCACTAACGTCTTGCATGAGCACGAAGTTTGTGACACATACCCTGAGAACCAGACAACGATGTACGCCAGTTCCTCTTGTTCAGTATGTAGCCTGCTACGTACGGTATCTTGTCTTTCTCTTAAGACCTCCTCTCACTTGAATGACTAGGATAAAGTTAGCGCAGAGATTTAACATTTCTATAAAGTAGAACTATTGGACTGCCATCAGTGAAATCTAGTATTCTAGACGCTCAGAATAACAGTACATGAATACTGTATATATTGTACTAAGAAGTATGTGAGCTGTCACTGCGTCGTCATTTATATCATAATATGTATTAATTGCGAAGACACATCATAACCACCCGTATAGTACTATGACTGTATCAGTCGATTGATATAGATCGGGCTTATTACTTTCATCTATAGCTCATGTATACAGCCGCATGTCAGATCTTATAGATAGCTATTGAGTCGAGTGAAGAATCTAATGCATAAGAACGTGAGTTCCACTCAGAGTTAGATACAATAACTTTCGAGTGTATGGCATACTACACTGTTTGTCACCTACTATGATGCTGCCCCTCCAACTTTAACCCATCACCTCATAGCATCCCACTTTTGAAAACACGATTTTTGAAATTCGACTTACTTCATTCGATTTCGAAGTGAATACCGACGATGAAACAAGGAATGAGTTCCACGAGGATCAAGTGTATTGTAACCCAACAAATTGCTAATGCTATTGAAGCTAATACTGTCAATGAGGAAAGAATCCACATGGCTCGCGACTAAATAGATTAGGTCGTATGTTAGGAAACCAGGGTAGTAAGGAATGCTAACAACAAAATAAATGACAAAATGCCATGGGAGCTTACATTGCTAAACCAAATTTCAAGGACGTATAAGTAGCAAAAATTTCCCTTCCACAACAAATGAAAGTTGCACCACACTAGACCATGCACTGTGAAGTGCAATAACTACAAGAGTGTTGGCCATGTGAGTAGGAATTATAGGACACCCGTTTCGATATTCAACTTAGAGGCCATAGTGGCAAATTAGAAATCTAAACCGTGCGAACCGTATTTAGGAGGTTAAAACTCGTTGGAGCTCTAACGCCGTCAAAGATAACGTTGATGTTTAAGGAAAGACTTTTTTTTCCTATTTAGTGAAACCAAAGTAGACTCAGACTGTAATCTCTAAGAGTGTTGCACTAGTATTTACCTGTGAATTTCGTGTATTGTGTGGATTTCCCAAAATCCTTTGTTCAATTTGTGTCATGATGATTTTGTCAGTTACACTTCAATTCTCTAGTAAATATATGTAAGCTGCTCCTTGAGTCTGTTACCGTCTTACAACCCATCTCGCTATATTTATGTAAACTGTCTTACTGTTATTAACTAACTGGATGGTATCCTATGAACTATTTTAGTGTCGTCTTATAAACCTAGTTGTCGCGTTATGAACTATTTTACACCAGTTTACAAACCGTTTGCTGATAGCTTCTTGTTTATTTTAACACCTTATAAACTATTTTGATATCATTCCATGAACCGTTTTGTCAACATTTTATAATTATCCTACTATTACCTCATAACTTATTTGAGTATTAATTAATGAACCAACTCGTTTTCATTTTATAACCTAATTTACGGTTAATTATAAACCCTTTTGTTACCCTATTATAAATTATTTTGCAGATATCTTACAAACTATTTCCGTGTCACCTCAGGAATTATTTCGTTGTCATTTATAAACTATTTCGCTGTCAATTTATGAAATATGTCGTCAACATCTTATGAACTACTTCGTGTCTTTTATAAACCATTACGTTGCCACTTTATAAATTATTGGGTTGTCAACTCGAAAACCATTTGTTACCATTACAGTATAAACCGTCACGTAACTTTCTCGTAAACTATTTTGTTATCACCTCATAAAACATTTCCTGTTATCTTACAAAATACTTTGTGTCGTTATATAAACTACCTTGTTTTCATTACCACGAACTGTTTTGCTACCTTATAAACTATATCGTTTGTACCGTATAAGATTTTTTTTATAACATTAATTTGACGAAATGAGCATTTCATCGTTAGTTCTTAAATTATACATAGCTTGATCACCTATGTATAAATTCAGAAAGGACCATGCTATGCTGGGAGTAGTCACTATAAATTTTTGTCAAATTACCCTTACTTTTCATTTCTATTTTCTTTCTTTTCCCTACATTGTTAACGAGATTATATTGCACTTGTATTTTATTAATATTTGGCGTGCGTATTCATGAGTCGTGTCGGTCACGTGTATTTGTATTCGTAAGCATCATAACTAAGCAGATTTTCTTCAACCTTGGTATATAGAAACACCATACCCTTAGCCGAGGGACTAAATCATGCTTCCTGTAGTCATGGAAATTACGGATTTAATGTAACATCCGAGAATTTTCGGATTTTTAAGATAACTATTTTACCTCTTTGACTTTTAGGTCTGGCTTGACTTACAAGAACAACCATCTAAATCACGTTTTCACGGCTCGGACCCTAAAGCAATTCAATGTGAAACGACATTCCTGACAACTTTTTAGTTTTGCCCGAGACCTGGAAACGAGCCGAAAAGGGCTAAAACAGCACCGCAAACATTATTCGAACAATATACAACGCGGACACACAAAAACAATTAAATTTGTTTTTAATTATCAGTATTTATTTAATAAAAATATTAAATAAATTAGTCATCATTTTTAATTAAAAGCGTTGCGGATAACGCGAATACTCGAGTTGAAATCCAATTTTATTTCGGACAAGACGAAAACTGTTCACAAAATGAATAACATATATTTTATTAAATCTTATAAAATATTTACGAAATTGTCGTCACCAATATAATCACTTACACTTCATTATTCAAACAAGAAAAATAAGATGAGAAAATATGGAAGAAGTTTAGAGAGAAGTCAGAGAGAGAAAGGTAGAGAGAAGAAAAAGATGGAAGATTACTTGCAAAATTATCAATGAGAATTAACAAGAACCAACCCCCTCTCCATACTTGGAGAGGGGTATTTATAGTTAATACCAAGAGGCTTTCATG
>BQNB010209603.1:0-10326 GCA_026074375.1 Tanacetum coccineum
GAGAGGGTGGTTGGTTATTCATTTGTTTCACACACTTAATGCATTTTCTTTCATGTTTACTTTCTCTCTCTAAAATGTTCATCCAACCACTCTCTCTCTAAAACCACCTCTCTTTCCCTAACCTTGTATGTTATTAGATATCATTCAATTGGTATCAAGAGTCATGGAGTGATGTGTTTAGATTTTGTGTTGTTTTCTTATCTTTTGTCTCGTTTTTCTTTCCATACCACACCTAGTTCTCGTTTTTTTATTATTTTCTTTGATTTTCGAAGCTAAAATACACTAAAAGATCATTTACAAAGCAAAACTTGATCTAGTATTTTTAGGATATAGGTGTATAAGCTTTGAATCAAGAAAAAAAATCATTTTTTACAACTTTTGTTTTCGAAATACCTTATAAAGTACAAATCTTGATTTTGAAATTTTTGGCTTAAAAACCATAAAGTTTATATATTTAAGGTACCTATAGGTTTAGTAATAGTAGTTGTACAAGAAAATATGGGAAAAAACAATCAAAAATGTGTCTTTTTGTGTCTTGAAAAGTTTGTGTTTCGTTCTAGTGTTGACCGGATACGCAGGTTCTAGTGTTGACCTGATACGCAGGTTTAAGAGTTGACCGGATACGCATTTTCAAGAGTTGACCGGATACCCAGGTTCAAGAGTTGACCGGATACGTAGTTTTCTAGTGTTGACCGTATACGCAGGTTCAAGAGTTGACCGGATACGCAGTTTTCTAGTGTTGACCGGATACGCAGTTTTCAAGTGTCAACCGAATTAGCAATCTCTTTATTCAACTGGATTAGCAGTTTGTAGTGTCAACCGGACTCGCAGCTTGCTTTGACAACTGGATTCGTAGCTTGCTTTGTCAACCAGATTCGCAGCTTGCTTTGACAACCGGATTCGTAGCTTGCTTTGTCTACCGGATACGCAGTTTTCTTTGTCAACCGAATTCGCAGTTTTCTTTGTCAACCGGATACGCAGTTTTTCAGTGGCAACCTAATTAGCAGTTTTCCTTTGGCAACCTAATTAGCAGTTTTCCTTTGAAAACCGAATTTGCAACTTCACTTGGACTAAAGTTAAAACACACAAATTTGCTAACATAAATTATACGGTTTATTTCTTTGATTTGTAAAATCCCGTGAAACATTTATTTGTTTCCCCGGTTTAATCAAGAATTGTAAAATCCCGTATAGTTTCAAGACATAAAACACATAAAAGACAACACACAACAACTCAATTTCTTTCAATCACTGTTCGATCAAACAAGTAATCTTTTAACATACAACTTTCACAATGACGACTCTTGCTGACAAAGCGATTCTTTCGGGTGCTGCCAATCGTCCACTTATGTTGGAAAAAGATATGTACGATTCTTAGAAAAGCATAATGGAGCTATACATGATGAATAGACAACATGGACGAATTATCCTTGAATTTGTTGAAAATGGTCCACTTATCTGGCCTACGATTGAGGAGAATGGAGTGACTAGACCAAGAAAATACTCTGAGTTATCTACTACGGATGCAATTCAAGCTGATTGTGATATCAAGGCAACAAATATCATTCTCCAAGGATTACCACCAGAGGTCTATGCACTTGTTAGCAATCATCGAATCTCCAAGGAACTTTGGGAAAGAATTCAACTTCTCATGCAAGGAACTTCATTGACGAAACAGGAAAGAGAGTGTAAACTATATGATGAATTCGATAAGTTCGCTTATAAGAAGGGGGAAACACTATGTAATTTCTACTTGAGATTTTCACTGCTACTCAATGACATGAACATCTACAATATGAAACTGGAACAATTTTAAGTGAACACCAAATACCCTTCTTCCTGAGTGGAGCAAATTTGTGACAGATGTCAAACTAGTTCAGGACTTGCACACAACTAATATTGATCAGCTTCATGCTTACTTGGGACAACACAAATTTCATGCAAATGAAGTTCGTTTAATGCATGAAAGCAACTCAGATCCGCTTGCTTTGGTTGCAACCCATCAGATGACCCAGTCTCCTTATCAAACTCATCAGAACTCATACCAAAACTCTCAATTTCAACCACAAGTTTCACTATATCAGTCTCCACAGTATAGATCACCTTATCAGTCTCAACAATACTCAACCAATCAACCATCAACACCTCTTTTAATCACTTATCCATCCAATGATTATCAATCAACAGTTCACCATAACGTTTATTCTTCACAACCATCCATCCCCCAATTGGAATATGCTCCTACAGTCAACCAACAACCACAACAACCTGAATTTCCCCAACTAGACTTGGGTCTAATTGTTCTAGTGTTTAAGCAAGGTGATGATCCCATTGATGCCATCAACCATATGATGTCATTCCTATCAGTTGTCGTCACATCTCGCTAAGCTGACGAATTCGTCAAACCCTAGGCAACAAGCTACCATTAATGATGGAAGAGTGACTTTACAACCAGTACAGGGGAGGCAAATTTCTTTTGCTATGGGTACCACTAGGACCTACACTCCAGGAGCAAGTGGAAGCAATTCTGGGAAACAAAGGACTGTTATTTGTTACAACTACAAAGGGGAGGGACACATGTCCAAACAATGCACTAAACCTAAAAGGAAACGGGATGATTCTTGGTTTAAGGATAAAGTGTTGCTGGTACAAGCTCAAGCAAATGGTCAAATTCTACATGAAGAAGAGCTAGCATTTTTGGCAGATCCAGGAATTGCAGAAGGTCAAGCCACACAGACAGTCATTACCCACAATGCCGCTTATCAAGCCGATGATTTGGATGCATATGACTCTGATTGTGATGAACTCAATACTGCCAAAGTTGCTCTCATGGCGAATTTATCTCATTATGGTTCAGATGTTCTCGCTGAGGAACACAATTCTAATAATATGGATAACAATATGATAAATCAAGATGTGCAGGTGAGGCCATCTTCTAAACAGTCGAGTGTTGTGAATCATTCAGAAACTGAAATAACCAGTGATAACAATATCATTCCTTATTCTTAGTATGTACATGAAACACAACAGGCAGCTGTTCAGAATTCAAATTCCTCTGCATAACACGATGCACTAATATTATCTGTGATAGAACAACTGAAAAGCCAAGTAATTAATTGCACCAAGATCAATCTAGAAAATAAAAGTGTCAATGATACTTTAAATGCTGAGCTTGGAAGATATAAAGAACAAGTTAAAGTTTTGAAAGAAGGACAAAAAATGTTGATTTAATAGAGCCCGAGATAAACGTTTTTAGATTCATGTAACAGCTGTCGAGATTGATCATCTTAACAAACGTCTTTTGAACATCTAAAAGAACAGGAATATTTAATTTAAAACATTTACATCTCTCAAAGCAAAAATGATTTAAGAACGAAGAATCAGAAACATTAGATAGAGAAAATGCGTTTAGAAAAGAGATCAAACAGCTCGATACACATGTGTATAAAAGAAGATCAATCAGCACAAACTGTTCCATCAAGTTGACCAAAACCACAGTTTTCCTATGACCAGAATCCACTAAACAAGCTCTAGGTTTTCAATCCTTTCTATCTGAAGACAGATCATAGCTGAACCAAAAATTTATGATGGTAATGTCATTAAGAACACTAGTGCTATTGTGATTCCTGACTCCGAAGAGACCCTAATGCTTGCTGAAGAGAGTCGTTCAAAAATGCTTTTAAAACAACAAGATCCAATGGTTTTATAAAAGACTCTCCTCACACAACAAGCACACCCTCAGTCCCTCTCACGAAGAAAGCACACATCAAAGATATAACAACCCGCAATTTTCATAAATATAAATATTCATCTATTAAGTTAGATGATGTACAATCTATCAGTTATATATGAACTCACCTTTTTCAGGGAAATTTTTTGCTTTATTACATTACATTACTTTGCCAATAACTCAATATGCAATATAACTAGCATAACTCAAGTTAACGGACTCGGATAACCTACATATGGTAATCCTATCTTCATATATGTCAAGCAAACATCATAACATGTCAAGTCAATATCTTAATATCATTATTACAAGGTACATTATTCCTAAAAGGTACCATTTGCAACATCATATCAAAACGGGCTTTAAAACATTATCGGATGCCCTAAACCCTAACCTCATGAAAAGGTTAACACCTAAAGTGAATGCACAAGCTACTAAAGCATATGTACAAGTAATATAACATCTCATTTGAAATATATAATCTCTTTAAATCAAAGTACAAGTCCTTAAAAGCTCAATGTATAAGTCATTAAGCTCAATCCCTAAAATAGCCGTTTTACCTCCATTTTCATTCTCATCTCTTCACTATCACTTGTGAGCAAGCTACTACACTCATTTTATAATATGTAAACCCTAATTATCCCATTCATAAACTTTCATACATCTTTTTACACTCAAAACCCTAATTCAAAACCCTAAACCCTAAAACCGAGCTAGTTTCTAAACCATGACCTATTTCTTGGCTTTTATCCATTGTAAACCCAAACCAACACTCAAATAAGTTGTAAAAGCTTATTTTACAATCATATCAATCCTATTCAATCATTATTTCATCATTACTTCATCATTTTACTTCACTTGTACGTAAAACATATCCTAGAAACCCTAAATGTACCTAATTGGTTCATTTAACCCGTTTACTCGTTTTAAACCATTCTAATCCCAAATAACCAACCAAGGGCCATTGTAAACTCATAAAATGAGTTTACAAATCATTATCTATCATTAACTTGGCAATGTGCAAGAAATCAAAGCCTAGAAAACCTTAACGAATCCAGAAAACCCTAATTGTGCCCTAATTGTGACTTTGACCCGTTTTCTCATTTTCTACCCATTTTAACTCAAACCACCTATCAAATCTTGATTATAATCCTTAATATAAGTCCTAGGATCAGTAACCTATCATTCCTAATCAAATGTATACAAATTACAAGCTAGAAAACTCAACCCGAACCCTAAATGAGCCCTAGTGAACCCGAAACCAAAACCCTTGCAAAATAACCCATTTTAACTATTTTTCTTGCAACCAAGCACCTCAATGACAAGCACCTTACCTCCCTAGCTGCTTACAAGCACCTCTCTTCAAATATCTTTCATTTATATTGTTTAAAAATCACAAAAACTCCTTGTTCCTTCTAGTGCTTAGCCGCGGCAAAGAAAGAGAGCAACACCTCACCAAAGCTACTCCCTAGCTTATACAACTCATATACTAGCTTCTCCACATCCCTAACTAGACCCTCTATGTGTCAAAACCAGATCATAAGCTTTGCTTACTCCTTGCTACTTCAAATGGGTATAAATAGGAGCATAATGTCTTCATTTTTCTTCATCCCCCACTTCCTCCTCTATAACCCTTCATAGTAGCAACTCCTTGCTCAATATGAATTCTAATAGATCTTAAGAAGTCTCAAGTACAGAAAGGAAGCAAAAGAAACCAAGAAACGAAGCCCGGGAGTCGTTACTCTAGCCGTACGAAGCCGAAAGTCCCGATTCTGACCCGTTTCCAAGCTATAAGCTCAAACCAGGTTCTCTAAGCTTATATTCTGCTCATGTAACGTCATAATGTTCATATGTTCTTGCTAAAATCATAATATAAAGCTTTGAACTCAAAAACCTAAGTGTTATGCCTTTTTGATCCAAAACCGTACACCCGAAACCCTAATTTCATGTTTTTACTTAAACTATGAGCTAAACTTGTAAACTATTGTTATAATCTATCCTAATAAGCTTATATAATGTTAAAATAAGTACTTTGATAAGTTATAAGAGAATTTGACCTTAAAACCCATTAATTTTTTTAATGCTTTGATCTCATAAACCTAAGTGTTATGCCTTTTTGAGCCTAATGAGGTATCAAGTTTAAAGTTGTGGCAGGGGGTTTCGGTTTCGTGGCGGGTTTAGGGGTTATGTGGGGTTTTCCGTGGACTAATTTGCGTATTTTAATGGGTTTTATATAGTTCTTGAGTTTTGTATTCTAGTAGGTTGGGGGGGGGGGTCCGGGGTGGGGGTTTTCCAAGCAGCATAGAACGACTAGCGGCGGGAGGTACGACGGCCGGGTGCCTGGGTTGTATAAGCTAACGTTTGGTGTCACGGGGTTAACGGTGGGAGTGTGCAGTTTTTTCGTAAAGTATAAGTTTATTAATTAACTTATGTTCTGTGGTTTTATATCTTACATATTTTTGTTTTTATTTTTTATTAATTATATGACTATTGGTTGAGATGGTTTAAATTAAGATTTTGCATGGTCAATTTGGAACATGTTTTTGTAATTATTTTCCCATGCAAGGTTGTTATATGTCGTTAAAATCTTCATTAAACTTATAACTAAAAGGACTAAATATAAGTTAGTGTCATATATCATATGTTTTATAAATATAGGGGTCTATTTTGTCCACTTTTTTTATAGTATAGGTTTATCATTTAGTATATTCAATAAAAGTTGATGGACCCAAAATGTTCGATTTTAAAATATGCAAAAACCTATTAGGGTGGTTTTCTTGGTTTCTCACTTGCAATTTTTCAAACCACTGGGTCCCCCCACTAAAAATGTAAACAGTTTGAAAAAAAATGTGTAAAATCCATATCCTAATCATTATATGTCATAACTTTTTATTTGACGCTCACTCGTGCTTAACTCTCTAGATATTGAATAAAATGCTTTTTTTTAAACTGCTTTCTGTTCTAATCCTTACTTTCCATTCATCATCGATGTGTGCTTTTAAAAATCATGTCCCGGATTCCATATATACACAATCACTTTGGGATGCTTCTTATCTAAGATGTTTATTTGGTTGGTATTACGTTCTGGTCTGAGTTGTTGGGTTGGGTTTACGATTTAAGGTGCCCTTTGCCTCCACAAACGTTTACCTAAATGAATTTAACTATGATGGCTCCGAACAGTTGTTTGATAATTTTCATATCATAAACCCAACTCAATATCCAAAAAAACTGATATTTTACATCAAACTATGACTTTCCTTTATTAACCCTGGGTGTATGTGTATTGCCGTTGTGTTGCAAGCCAGTTACTTTCATTCCTATACATTAGCTTTCAATTTCCCTATTACTGTTCAGGTGAGATTCCTGTGCCTCGCTTATTTTCAATCTTTTTTGTATGTTTTATTTAAACTCCGCGAGGGGGATACTTGCTTGTTACATAAACTCTATTTACATACTCGTGTATCCTTTTTAAAATGTCGATTACTTTTCAAAGGCTTATGAAATTCATAACCCCTATATTTCAAATCTTTTGGAATACTTTATTATAAACTGTTGATACCTGATATAAACCTTGGTATGCACAAGTGTTTTTCCAACTGTATGCTATCTAGTTTTATTATTCCTAAGTAGCGTCTAGTGCCATTATTTCCTTTTCATTGAATCATTTATTTCTTGCTTTTGACGATTACCCATAATCTAGATGGAACGTGAATATTGTGAATAGATTATTGGGAGGAGTGGTGACGGCTTCTCGTTTGTATACCCATGTTGGGGTAGCCTAAACGACACTATATTTGTTCCTAATAGGTATCATTTGCAATGTTATCTTTTTCCACTGGGGACATCTGTCCCTAACCAATTTCACATTACGGGTGATTTCCTGTTAATGTATTGATGTCATGAGCCTTAGGTACATAATAATAATGTTACCCTGATTTCCATGATAATTATATTCGTTGCAATTATTACCATTATAATAACCCACATTCAACCATATGATAATATTCAACTATTTTCCCATGATAATGATGTTCTCCATGATATTAAACGTTCTTCATGATAATTATCCTTCTAATGCCATTATTTTCCATTCATAACTGTATTCAACTAATACATTTTTCAAACTATGAAATTTTCACTCAACTTTGTGTTGACTCACTTTTTAGCATGTTTATCTCAGGATATTGAGCAAGTTGCAGGTTAGGAGAGTGGCATGAACTCGATGAGTGGCCTGAAATTGTTATATTCAAACATGATGTTTTAGATTTTGGGACCTGCATTTTGTAAAAACTCTGATTATAATGAATGATAACTAAATTTTTCCAACAACGTCTCTTTTAAAGTTGTTTTCTTTTCTAGGATTATGAGTGTGTGTTTCTCATGATAGTAATTCCCAAGTTTATTCTTCAGCTGCTTGTGTGGGGTTTTATTTTTTTGGGGGGGGGGGGGGGGGGGGGGGCGGGCTGGAGGGGGCGGGGGGGGGGGGGTGGGGGGGGGGGGGTGTGGGGGGGGGGGGGTGGGAGCGGGGTGTGGGGTGGGGGGTTGGGCGGGGGGGGGGGCGGGGGGGTCGGGGGGGGGGGAGCGGGGGGGGGGTTAGTCGGGGGACGTGTGGTTGCGGACGGGGGTTGGCGGTTTCTGTCTATGAAGGTTTTCTGAGCTGCGCCGTTCTGGGGTCGATTGGGTAGCGGTTTGGCGTGGGGTGGTTGTGTCGGGCTTCACCTTGGGCTCACCAAATCCTTCACACACCCCCCAGGTAATTTAAACTATGCTGTTTTAATTTTGTTCTGCACTTTGAATTTGGCAGGGAGCTTGCCTCAACGGCACTCAGTCATGAGAGTACATTGGGTTGTGGTATTGTTTCTTTTCTTGTTATACTATGACATATTAATAACGTTATGGTTTTTACGACTTGGTTTTGTTTTGTTTTTCTTGAACGTTTTTTGTTTTTTTTGTCTTCTCCCTACCCGATATTCTCTTGTCGACTTCTGATTTGAGGTTTGCTTTTTTTTCCTCTCAACTTGGAATATTTCTTTAATACATATATAATTACGGTTTCATAGGATTATTTCCTGCCTTCTAGATTCATCATTGTGAAAGATAAACATCTAAATGTTGAATTAATGTTAGCAAGTACTCTCTAAAGCCTATGTTCTATAGCAATATAACATCTCATTTTGAAAATATTAAGATCCTTCAATTCAATGGTACAAGGTTATCTCTAAAAGCTCAATGTACATAGTCATTAAGCTCTATGATCTCTCTAAATAGACCGTTTTTTTTACCTCTGGTTTTCTCATTCTAAATTTTTCACCACCACTTTAAGCAAGTTACTACACTCATTTTAACAAGGTGTAAACCCTAAATAATTATTCATAAGCTTTCAATACATCTTTTTTACACTCAAAACCATAATTCATAACCCCTTTAAACCATCTAAAACCGAGTTACATATGTAGTATGTTCCGAGCTAGTTTCTAAACCATGACCTGTTTCTTGGCTTTTATCCATTGTAAACCCAAACCAACACTCAAATAAGTTGTAAAAG
Organism: Tanacetum coccineum; assembly: GCA_026074375.1. NCBI lineage: Eukaryota > Viridiplantae > Streptophyta > Magnoliopsida > Asterales > Asteraceae > Tanacetum > Tanacetum coccineum. The sequence goes on from BQNB010209603.1 coordinate 9,275, forward strand.
CTTATTTTACAATCATATCAATCCTATTCAATCATTATTTCATCATTACTTCATCATTTTACTTCACTTGTACGTAAAACATATCCTAGAAACCCTAAATGTACCTAATTGGTTCATTTAACCCGTTTACTCGTTTTAAACCATTCTAATCCCAAATAACCAACCAAGGGCCATTTTAAACACATAAAATGAGTTTTCAAATTATTATCTATCATTAACTTTGCAATGTGCAAGAAATCAAAGCCTAGAAAACCTTAACGAATCCAGAAAACCCTAATTGTGCCCTAATTGTGACTTTGACCCGTTTTCTCATTTTCTACCCATTTTAACTCAAACCACCTATCAAATCTTGATTATAATCCTTAATATAAGTCCTAGGATCAGTAACCTATCATTCCTAATCAAATGTATACAAATTACAAGCTAGAAAACTCAACCCGAACCCTAAATGGGCCCTAGTGAACCCAAAACCAAAACCCTTGCAAAATAACCCATTCTAACTATTTTTCTTGCAACCAAGCACCTCAATGATAAGCACCTTACGTCCCTAGCTGCTTACAAGCACCTCTCTTCAAAATATCTTCCATTTATATTGTATAAAATTCATCACATGCATCCTTGTTTCTCTATCTTAGCCGCGGCAAAGAAAGGAGAAAACAACACATCCAAGCTAGTTTATAGATTAACCAGCTCATCCTATAGACCCTCCTCATCACCCTATAGACCTCTTATGTGTCTTAACCAGATCATGAAGCTTGCTTACTCATTATACCTTCAAATGGGTATAAATAGGACTCATATGTCTTCATTTTTCTTCATCCCCCACTTCCTCCTCTATAACCCTTCATAGTAGCAACTCCTTGCTCAATATGAATTCTAATAGATGTTGATAAGTCTCAAGTACATAAAGGAAGCAAAAGAAACCAAGAAATGAAGCCCGGGAGTCGTTACTTTAGCCGTACGAAACTGAAAGTCCTGATTTAGACCCGTTTCCAAGCTATAAGCTCAAACCAGGTTCTCTAAGCTTATATTATCCTCATGTAACGTCATAA
>BQNB010209605.1:0-10326 GCA_026074375.1 Tanacetum coccineum
ACCTGGATTGATACTTATAACTGCAGAGTCCTTTCCCCTTCTTATAAAATATCGTCAAATTGCATTGAAGGCTAATTCACTTAGACACTTCCCTAATTTATTAAGGGACTGTATCTTTTATAAGGATAGATATATTAATTATGTGGTAATAAAGTAGGACATGAAAATATATGACTCTAGAATTCTAGATACATGGACGAATACTGGGATCATGATTCCAAATAGTAAAATTTATTTAAGCGTGACATTAATTTTAGTGGTTAGATCAATATGGATGTAAAACAGGTATAAATGTACAATGGTCATATGATAACTTTGCCTGTGGTGAAATATGTAAATTTGAACAAATTTGTGACTTAAATTATTAAAGATGGGTATATTTTTTATTTTAAAGTTTCAGTGGGGATGTATGTAATTAATGAAGTTTGATTGGAGATATGTAATTGCCTCATTTAAAATAATTTTCTTATGAATAGTAAATATGGTTCATGATTGTATATATTGTTAATGTTAATACTTATGTTGATATCATAAGTATTTTTAGATAAAATTTGATTGCAAATAAAATAAATTGTAAGGTAAGTATTTTTACATAAAATATGATCTCAAATAAATTCAATTGTAGGATACTCACCAATGTTTTAAAAATGGGGTCTCTAGTCGACCCGGCCGAGTCACCGGGTTACCGGTTCGACCGTCGGGTCAACTCAGTTTTCAAAAAAATAAAAAAAATTGCAATAATAATAAAAAAATGTGTATATATAATCATGAATATACCTTATATTGAGCCACAAACGATTTACCAACAAATATAACATGTAACAGATAAAATTACGTCGCAAATATACAAAAAACTTGCTTTATTTATAAAAAAACATGAAAAAACCAAAACTCGACTGGGTCTCGTAAACCGGGTTGAACCGGGTCACATTACACCAGGCGGGTCTAACTGGGTTTCGAAAATATGAAAACCGGTTTAATTTGACCTGTTTTTTCGACCGGAACCGGTTCAACCGATTGACCCGGCCGAGTCGAGTCGGGTTTCAAAACATTGATACTACCCTGCGAGTTTGCCTAAGCCACTATATGTAGTCCTCTCGATGGATCCCACATTAACTCCAAGACATTGGTCTCTAGCTAGAAAAATAAATGCTTGAGCTTGAGAAAAAACTTTATAAATCAACGGTATTCAATCTTGTCTTTTAGCTAATAATGGAGGAGGTGAGATATAGATCGCCTTACTCCTATATGAAGATAAAGAGGTTGTTCCAGACTACAAAAAAAAATCTTTTTTTTCACACTTTTAAATAGTGTGAAAATATTTTGAGTTTATTAACACATATAAGTGTGTAACAAAAATTGTTACATAAATAAGTGTGAAATTTTTTTTAAAAAGTAAAAGGTTTTCACACTTATATGTGTTTCGAATAAAAGTCCTGGAAAAATTCATAACTTGTCCACATTTTTTGTAACACCCAATATCCACACACAGAGAAAGTGTGAAGGATTTGGTTGTTATAAATGGGGTTCACATTTAAAAGTGTGGACAAATCATGAATTTTTCACATTTTGAAGTGTGAATTTTTATTTGCAACACATAAACTGTGAAACCTTTTGATTTTATGAAATTTGATCACATTTATTTATGTAACAATTTTTTACACATTTATATGTGTTAATAAGCTAAAAATATTTTTCACACTATTTTAAAGTGTGTATAAAAAAGTGTGGAAAATGTTTTTTTTAGTGAGAGGATCTTTAGCCTTGTAGAGATTGATGATCAAACTCATGATCTTTGTCCAAAAAAAAGAGAGTTTTTCAATTGATGCCACCCCGCTTGTTGATGCAAATACTTTATCCTTAGAGGCCTCGGTATCATCACGGCGTTAGGTGCCAAACCAACGTCGTGCCATGCGTTATCATACCGGCTGTTCGCCGTGGCTCACCACGTTAACGCCCCAACGCAACAACGCTGCATATTTTAAAAAAAAAAATTTAAAAAAGCCTTAAACAGCTACTTTTTTGGTTTTGAAAAAAAAAGTTTTTTTTTTGAAAATACACCAGCAACGACTAGTTTTTGGTGTAAAAAATATATTTTTTTTTTTGAAAAAACACTAGCCAACGGCTAGTTTTATTTAAAAAGAATTATTTTTTCAAAAAAAATTTACCCACTATATATATCCCCATTTCATATACATTTTTTCACATAACTTTCAATTCATCCTCAATCTTTATACACATTCATTAGCAAAAAAAAATATCCGACTTTCCCATTGATGGCTCGATTTGGAACCACCTTAATTTTGGCACGATGGGTGCCGGGTCTACGTCGAATTCTCAATTCCCCGGGTTTTCTAGCCAAGCTCCAATGACTCCCGAGCAACAAGCTTTTTTTGAATCTCAACAAGCCGCTTTTGCGGCATTTCAATAAGATTTCCAAAACCGACAACAAAACCCACCACAATTTGAAATGCCACAACAACAAAGCCAATCTTCAAACTCACTTTCACAAACCGAATCCCAATCAAAAAAAGGCCGAATGAAACGCACGGCTAAAAAAGGAAAATCGTCCGAACCGATTGCGATGTTACTTTACGTTGGACATCGGACGAGGAAACGTTACTTGCCGAATGTTTCGTTGCGGTTTTCGAGGATCCGAACGTCGGACAGTCTCAACCGAAAGACACGTTATGGTATCGTGTTTTGAACGAATTCAATCGATTGAATTTTCAAAAACGTACCAAGGATATGTTGTCAAGCAAATGGAGTACGTTGAACCATCATTGCCAAAAGTTCAACGCAATCTACAAAAGGTGTAATCGGTAGAAAAAAAGTGGCGAGAACGAGGTTGATTTGATGAAATGGGCTCGGGGCATTTATCAAGACGTGAATAAAAATAGCTCGTTTAATCACGAAAAAGCATGGGCGGTTTTGCGAAAACACACAAAATGGGACGCACCCAATCCCGCACCGGTTGATTTAACCGAAGACGAAAATGTTCACGACGAACACGTTTTCGCGGTTAACACGGACGAGCTATTCGGTCTCGATCCAAGACTTCGTCCCCCCGGTAAACAACGCCCCGGAAAAAAAATCAAATCCGACACATCGACGAGCATCGGGGGGAGTAACTCGTCGTCCCAATTCGGTGAGTTTATGTCTCACGAGCTTCGTCTCAAACGGGAAGCCGCCGAAAAGGCTTTTGAGGTGTCGAAAGAAAAAGACCGGACGATTACGCGTTTGGAAGAGTTGCGATTTCTCGCCCTTAGCACGAAGGATTTGTCTCCGGACGACGCGTATTGGATCGAGTTGCAAAAAAAACAAATCAAAAACAAATTACGAGCGCAAATGCCGAGGGATTCGAACCAAACCGACGACTCCGACGAGTAGTTTTTTTTTTAATTTCGAATTTTTTTTATTTCCGTAATGTTTTTTTTAATTTACGAATGTATTTTTATTTTATTTAGTATTGTAATTATTATTTTTAATGAATGAAATCAATTTAGTTAATTTTAAAATTGAGAGGAAAAAATAAATAAGTGAGTCCCAAAAAGTGGTGTTATGGTTACCTGAGTTTTTTTGGTGTTGATGTTATGGTGTTAAAGCTGACGTGGCACCCAAAAAATAATGTTATGGTGTTATGACACCTAACCCTCTTATACTAATAGATTAATAACATAAACTAAAAATTTGTACACTGCCGAACCAACTCGTTAGATTATGCAAATGTATACACATAAAGACATTCATGTTAGAAAATTCGATTCTTGCATTACCTACGTACATAGGGTTAATTGCCTAAAAATGTATCATATTTGTCACTTTTTGTTACTGTGTATAGAATACTATTTTTTTCTTCTATTGTGACACCAAACTTTTGAATTCGTGCTATTGTGTGTATTTTGCGACTATTTCTGCATGTAAAATGACCATTTTACCTTTCGAAATTTGAAAAAAGTGAGTAAAATGGTTACAAAATACACACAATAGCACAAATTTAAAAGTTTAAAGTGACAATGGAAAAAAAATAGTACTATACATACAATGACAAAAAGTAACATATACATTTTTAGGCAATTAAATCACATACATAAGCACAACCTTCTACTTAAAACTCAGAGTCTAACACACCTAAAATAAACTTGTCATATTTTAGACTAGGGTAATGATGATTGTCACACTCAAATTATATGTATTTTGACATTTATACCCCTACATCACTTAATAAAGTGTGCAAATATTAGGGGTATAATAGGCATAACACACATTTTTTGAATGTGCCAATCAAATTGTGAAGTGTGCAAATCATTAAAGTTTAAACTCACGCTATAGCGCGCTATAGCGCGCTATATGGCGCCTTATTGCACGCCACGCCTCAAGATGACGCTTTGGCCTGTTTCGTAACGTGGATGTCACGCCTCGCGCTATAGCGCCGCTATAGCGCGCTATGGCGCCGCTATTTAGAACCCTGAGTAAAAGGCTTATGTTATATGTACCCCCAAAAACATCGATTGTACCCCTCTTGATTTTTTTGCGTTTTTTATATATATATATTTTTTTAATAATTTTGTATATGTTATAAAAATGTGACGGAAAATACGGAACGAAAAATATAAAGTTTAACAGATCAAAAGTATAAAACTGTTAAAAATTACGGAACAGAAACTGATAAAAAATTACGTCGCACTGTTAATAATTTTGTACTTTTTAGCGGGCCACGGGATACCAATAATAGCACCCGTATTAAAAATGACAATGGAAAATATCCATTGTCTAGCGTGTACGGACAAAGGTGAAAGGTCTTCTAAACCGAATTTGATTAGTATACTCAAAAAATCTTACGACGCAATTTTTATCAATATATCTTTTAGATTTTGATACAAAAATGATTAATTTTGATTTATTTAATACGAAATTTGAAAGTTCACTCATTTTTCTCTTAATTCTTTTCTCCTTCCTAAAAAATCTCAGGTAGACGAATTTTATTTATTTTCCTATCGTTTTTTTCACTTCTTTTAGAATTAAATTCGGGAGCGCAACGAAGATAAATGAACTTTGCTTGATACGAATAATGTATGTACGCAAATAAAATGTCACTACAAAACATTAGTTAAAGTCTCCACATTTAAAAGGTCAAATATCCACGGTTAAAAATGTGGAAAATTATAAAGTCCACACTTGCTCATATGCGGCAATAATAGGTGTGACAAATTTTCCTACACATATAAGTGTAGAAATATTATCTAAATGTCCGTAGTTAAAAGTGTGGAAACATTGTTAAATATTCACACTTATAAGTGTGGAAAATTGTCAAAATCTCTACACTCATAAAGTGTAGATATACTTTCTTGAACAAAGATAACTAAAAAAAATTACATAAAAATATCTATTATTTCATTAACCTGATGCACAGAAACAAGTATACACAGTCAAATGCTATTTATTGATCAAACAAGTATAGACTTTTTCTAGTAATGTAAAAACAACTAAAAGTTCTTTGAATATGCAAATAAAAACTAACACAACTTTGATTTCTTCGTACAAATCATCAATCTTGCTGCATATCCGAGTAACCATATTGTTGTCCAGTTAGTGGGTTTTGTTGCATGTTTGTAGCATTCACCTGCTGCCCCATTGAATCTAACTGTGTTGGTTGTCGAGTTGCTTGCCCTTGTTGTCTTTGTTGCCTTAAAACTGATTGTTGTTGACGTGTTGCTTGCTCTTGAGATGATTGTGATACCTGCTCATTCTAAACTCCAGGAGGTGTTTGCATACTAGATTGCCATAAACTTTGCCACAAATTATTTAAATTGTGTTGGTGCTATTGTTGTTGTTGTTGTTCCTCTTGATCAGAAATATGAATATTTGCATAAATGGTCCTTGTGGTCGTCTGGATTTAACGAAAATGATCCCTCAAACTTTTTTGTAACGAAAATAATCCTCATGGTTGTGAAACATAACGGGTTTGGTCCCTGTGAGAAAAGGATTCATAACGGTTTTGGTCCCCATGACCCATAACGGATTTGGTCCCTATAGGGACCAAACACGTTATGTTTCACAACCATGGGGACCATTTTCGTTACAAAAAAATTTGAAGGACCATTTTCGTTAAATTCGGACGACCACAGGGACCATTTATACAATTAACTCTATCATATATGATCATTCAAAATAATGAAAGTTCAAAAAATGATGAAAAAAATGAGAAAGCAAGTCTTAAAGTCTAACCTGTCTTCAGATGTCTCTTGAAAGAACATATCTTTGGATGCTCCAGTAAGATATAGCTCTTTAAATGCTGTCGTTAAAACATTCAGCTCCCCTCTAATGTCACTAAGATCTTTTGCCATAGTCTTGATTTGATTGTTTTGTGACTCTATTCTCCTACCTTGTGAATAAGTTTTTCTAACAGTAGACGGTTTTGATTTACTAAGCTTTCTTTTCTTGATCTTCTTAAATCCAAACTTAACTTGGTGACTTTAGATTTTGTAACTCCAGTCCCATAACCAAGTGCTTGTCCAGGCTTATCTGGTCTAATAAGATCCATCATTACAACATCTGCAATCTCTGCTCGGACTTCATCACCAACAGGTCTTGACTTGCTAATTTCTAATTCTCTTTTAATCATTTCTTCACGTGCTCGCTCCTAAAACATAAATATTATAAGATCAAAAATATAGAAAAGGATAAATAAATGTATAAATTTTGTAAATGTATACCATGAAATCCTTCGACATGCCATGAATGTATGACCCGTCTCTGGATTGATATGACAAGTCAAAAAAACTCAATACTATTAGGTGATTTGTTGGGACAAAAAGGGGTTGTGACCTCCCCACACATTTGTGTTTTGTGCATTTTCTTTTGATTTTTATATACTAAAATAAATATTTTAAACTTTGGCTCTTTTAAATCATAAAAGCTACGTTTTCGGCCCTCCCACGTTGAAACATCAAGCTCCGCCATTATAGTAATACACATAATAAAAGTAAAACGCCGTCGTTTTTGAAGCGTTGGAACAGTAATATGAACAGTACCCGGCCCACTGGGCTCGGGTACTGTTCATCGGAAAAAAAAAAAATTATAATCCCGCTCTCCTTCTTTGGCCAAAAATAAGAAAAAAAAATTTACGGGACGTACTCTCATTTTTAACTATTTACGGCTTTCTATCGGCCTGGGCCAAAAAAAAAACGCGCGATTGTCATTTAATATAAGAACAAAACAAACTATTAAACATGAGACCGAAAAAATAAAAAAAAAACAAAAAAAAAAAACTTTATAATCCCGCTCTCTTTCTTTGGCCAAAAATAAGAAAAAAAAATTTACGGGACGTACTCTCATTTTTAACTATTTACGGCTTGTACAAACTGCCTGCGGCAAAAAAAAAAAAACGCGCGATTGTCATTTAATATAAGAACAAAACAAACTATTAAACATGAGACCAAAAAAATAAACCCGCACAAAATAATATGAAAAAAAAAATTGCTCAACACAAAATAAGAAATTTTTTACAAAAGTACTGATTTACTCAGATAAAAAAATACCCGCAACATTAGGCCCAACATATTTGCCCATATAAAAAAACAAACTAAAACTGGGCTCGGTTATTGTTCATCGGCCCAAAAAAAAACTGTATAATCCCTCTCCCATTCTTTGGCCAAAAATAAGAAAGAAAAAAATTTACGGGACGTACTCTCATTTTTAACTACGCACTAGGCTCGGTTACTGTTCATCGGCCCAAAAAAAAAAACTTTATAATCCCGCTCCCCTTCTTTGACCAAAAATAAGAAAAAAAAATTTACGGGACGTACTCTCATTTTTAACTATTTACGGGCTCGGGTACTGTTCATCGGCCCAAAAAAAAAAAAACTTTATTATCCCGCTCTCCTTCTTTGGCCAAAAATAAGAAAAAAAAATTTACGGGACGTACTCTCATTTTTAACTATTTACGGCTTTCTATCGGCTTGGGCCAAAAAAAAAAACGCGCGATTGTCATTTAATATAAGAACAAAACAAACTATTAAACATGAGACCGAAAAAATAAACTCGCACAAAATAATATGAAAAAAAAAAATTGCTCAACACAAAATAAGAAATTTTTTACAAAAGTACTGATTTACTCATATAAAAAAATACCCGCAACATTAGGCCCAACATATTTGCCCATATAAAAAAACAAACTAAAACTGGGCTCGGTTATTGTTCATCGGCCCAAAAAAAAGTATAAATAAATGTATAAATTTTGTAAATGTATACCATGAAATCCTTCGACATGCCATGAATGTATGACAAGTCAAAAAACTCAATACTATTAGGTGATTTGTTGGGACAAAAGGGGGTTGTGGCCTCTCCACACATTTGTGTTTTGTGCATTTTCTATTGATTTTTATATACTAAAATAAATATTTTAAACTTTGGCCCTTTTAAATCATAAAAGGTACGTTTTCGGCCCTCCCACGTTTAAATCATAAATAAGGTAGCAATGGCTGCAAAAGTTAACAATTTCATGAGCAAAAGTTAAAAAGTAAAAATGTAGTTGATAAAAGTTACAAAAGTTAAGTACCAAATTAGGAGCAGAGGGGTCTACCAAGAAGAAGACCTGACTTTCATGATTAATTTACAACGTTGTAAAGGTAAAAAGGGTAAAAATACAACTAAAACACGACACTCGTCAAGTGAATTAGTGGCAAACTTAATCACGAAAACGAACTTCTAAAACTAGCATCTAATCTAAAAAAGGCGAACTTTTTGATTGACAATTTCTTAGTATAAAACTGTCTTTGTGCATGAAACTAAGAATCACTTATTCATAAAGAATTCATCTATGTACATCAAAAGCTCTAATATAGCATCAAAAAGAATTTATGTTCATCTTAATCAAACTTCAGCCTCAACGGCCTCGATGGAGGTTATGTGACCAAAATGGGAATAACATAACGAGCTAAATCAAATGGTAAAAGCCGCAAGCATATTTTAGTGTTCATGGATACCAAAATGTGGCAAAATGATCGACTTGGCTTTAGGACCGGGTGTAGCGGTGGTGGTTAACACGACCTTCAAGTCAACGCCCATTTATTCCCATCACCAAAGCCCATGGTGATCACCTTCTACTTCACCATGAAGGTTGGGTTTGATTTATATCACTCTATTTGGTGGTCGTGGCCACCAAACCAACAAAAAAATACATCAACACGCATGGTGGTGGCACCAACATAGTGTGTGACCATGAATTGTTAAGCCTCATCACATGTGGTTTTGGCCCTTACTACACACCCCGTCTAACCAATAGCGGTGACTTCCACCATTGATAATAAACTCCTTTTCAAAGTAATGTCATTCAGTATGAAACAATACGCCCGCTAACACACATCTCAGACACATGTATTAAAGCATAAAATTACGGCTTAACTAAACATAACGACTACAGGTAACTTACACCATATGTTCTGCAATACGATATTATTTATATAAAGGTTTTGGGTCATATCCCAAAATGTTCTTGCATATTAGAGATGTTAAATACTAGACTGATATATTAAGAGTTAGATTCCTAGCTGAAGAAAGAAGTTACCACCTGAGTTGGTCCAATAATCTTCATTTTTGAGGTCGCTTTAGTGGCCTCTTTGTCACCTCGACACACTCATCTACACCTTCCACATCACCACTATACCGCTGCCGGCCCCTTTTTCCTCTTCACATCTTTAGCCACTCGTGGTGACGATGGTGGCGGCTTCCCTCTCTTCCTCTTCACAGCTTCCGCCACCGTAATCTCGACCGGTGGCGGCCGCCGGCTCCTCATCTTAACATTTTCTGCTGCCGTCATTTTAAGTTCGGTGGCTAGTGGTAACCGGCCCCTCTTCCTCTTCACAACTTCGGCCGGCGATGGTAGCCTGATCGGAGTTTTTTCGTGGGTGACTTTGCCTAGACAGAATTTATCTTCACTTGTAATGTACCTAAATACACATTCATCGCCTTCCGATATATTATTACTTCGCTTAAAAGCAGGCCATCCCACTGACAAGTAGTACTGTGTCGAGCGGTGTCGCTGCTTGTCCGTCCGTATAGACATTTGAGTCTCATTTCCGTCAAGGCTTTTCATTGTTATGTTTTCCTTGGACTCTATTCCAGCCGACGCTACAAAATCTGTCGGCAGCCGCTAATTTCAACATGCAGAAAAATAAAAATACATTAGAGGTGTTCTTGTTTGTTACTAGTTATTTCAGGGATGTTTTTTAGTTTTTTATAGCTGCTTTTAGAGTTAATTGCATAAATGGTCCCTGTGGTCGTCCGGATTTAACGAAAATGGTCCCTCAAACTTTTTTGTAACGA
>BQNB010209608.1:0-10325 GCA_026074375.1 Tanacetum coccineum
AGTGCGTAGAATCTTTATAAATTCATAACTTTCGCTTTTTAACTCCGTTTTTAACGTTCTTTATATGTATGAAATCGTGACGAGATAATTTAACGAAATATTATATTTACAAATTTTATAATGTTCTGTACATGAACAGTAACAATAATCTGTTATTTATAAAAATACTTTTTTTAAATTTAATTATCGAAATTTTATAAAAATCATAACTCCTTCGTCTTAATTCCGTTTTTAATGTTTCTTATATCCACGAAATCGTGTTGAGATGTTCTAACAAAATAAAATGTTCATATATTTTTATCAGTTTCAAACAGTACCAGTTTTTATAAAACTACTTTTATAAAAACACTTTTACGTATTTAATTATCTTAATCTCAAAAAATTCATAACTTCATTATAGCTTTGTTTTTTTGAGTTCTTTATATGCTTGAAATCCTCATAAAATATACTAATTGAATCTAAGGTTTTTGTATTTTATAAAAGTTTGAATTCTAATAGTAGGTATAAAATGTTTGTGTAATAAATATAATTTAATACTTGTTTTATAAATTATAACATGATAAAATTATTTCAAGTCTCCCAAATTAATTAATACCACAAATCTTGCATACTTTAGGTCATCTTAATTTATGTCCATCATTTTTGTGTAATATGTCCCAACAAAATGTCCACAATAATTATTTATCTCAACAATAATCATATAATTAATCCAACACTTGTAATATATATAATAATATATGTTCTTGATTTCTAATCATATTTGTACCATGCATATGTTTACTTGAATATGTATAGTCTTGTATTATTTATAAACTTTATAATATAATTGCTAGGTGGTGAATAAACAATATAACAAATATGTAAGTATGTAAATAAATGAAGTAATTATAAAAGTGTAGAGATTATAATGGACCTTATGTGAATGAATGAAGAAGTGAACCCTAAATCAAAACCCTAGTTTATTCAATCGGAAATCCTTTTTATAAACCCTTGATTAAACAAAACCCTAGCTTTAAAATGCCCTTGAAACGCCTTATATAATAACCTTAACAATATTTGTATAATTGTGTTCTTGGTAAAATGGAAACTATAAAACCCTTTGTATAATGATTTTGAGCCGTGGGTTTCAAAGAGAAACAAGAGAGAATTTGTTTGATTATTTGCTAGTTGTAAGTGTGTGAAATAAGTCTTACTATGAGGTCCTATTTATAGTAGAAGTATTAAGCTAAACAACTAGCAAAACCATGGATCAAGAGTGGTAATGGTATAAAGTGTAAGACCTCTCCTCCTTCCTAGGAGGAGGGTACGGTTTGGGTACAAGGAGAGGACAAGAGATTAGATAATTTACGGAGAAGTGGGTTTTTAAGGTTTACATGATGGGTATTAACAAGATAAAGTGATCTTAGTGGATGTTTAGTGTATTTATTTGTTTGATTTGTTGTAGAACCGGCCCTATGGAGCATATAAGTATAAAAATGATTGAATTTTTGGGTATTGGGTATAAAAGTGGGTATTTGTTAAAGTATAGATAGGTATTGGTGCTTCCGTGTATGCAAAAATATATTTTATTGCGAAACGTAAACGTCTTACGTAACCGATAAAACTAAAAAGTGAAAAGTCATAAATAATTATATAACACTTGCTTGACGTAAACTTTTATTCGTTTAATGTCCGATTACGTTGAATGTTAATTTTCAGTTTACGCGATTTAACTAAACGTTGAAAATTAAAAGTGAACGCGTAAAAGTTTAAAATAATTAGTTGAATATTTATTAACGTAAAATGACGTGAAAATGTGGATTGTTACAAAAAGGGGGACCAAAATGATCTAAACTTTGAATTTCCATGCAAGGTTGTCTAGATATTTATTCAAGTGTATGCATATGCATGCAATGTACATGTAATATTTAGGTAACTCGTAAAAATTAAAAACGCGCGACGTCTAAAATAAAATAAAATAAAATAAAAATATGTCCGATAAGTCGAAACGTGTTAGTCGTGAAAAGACTACGCTTGTTCAAAAGCCGGAACGCGTCCAATGATGCGTTTCAGTTATACACGGGATAACTTCCTGGTTTCACGTAACTTAATTCACACAACCGTAAAAGTAAAAATAATACGTAAAATCACAAAAATAAAAATCTGAAAACTGCAAGTTGTCACATACCATTCACAAGACACATCGGTTCACAGAAAAAAACATGCACAGAAAACCTATCAGAAAAAACAAATCAGAGAAATAAGATAATTTATAGCAACATCGAGACCGTTTCTTCATCTTTGCAATTAGGTCATTTATCTTTAAACGCGCCTTCACTTGCGACCCTCTAAGACCTGCACACTTGACAAACACAAACCAAACTATACAAAAACAACTTTTACTATCCACAAAACAACCCTTCAACTTATTTCAAGAATTAGACTTATACTTTTAATACTTCCCTGTCCGTCAATCGTGAAACAAATATCTCTTAAGCCAAGTTGTTGACATAAAAATTTATGTTTAACATCAGTTAAAGTCTTACTGTAAACATCAACAACATAATCCTTGTGTTTCACCTATTTGTTTTAATTAAATCATTAACTACCTTTTTCTCTAAGAAATAATAAGTTAATTTCAAAGTACTTAGTTCTTCCATGAAGAACTTATCAACTATCTACATTACATATTTGTTATCACAATTCATATATGTAGGTAAATATACATTTACCTTTAGATCATTTATAATTTTCATTATCAACAAAACTATACATATAACATTGCACATTGCCTTATACTTATCCTCAGTTAAGGATGTGGCAATAACATATTGTTTTTTCCTTTTCGATAAAATGATAATATTATAAAAACCATACAATTACAAGGATGTTGGCCCTAATACGCTGACCCAACCCGACGTCTGACCCGATCTGTGTTTGACCCGACCCGCCCTATCTTTAGTGAAAACGCCCTAACTCGCCTTATACCCGATCCGTTATTGACCTGATCCGCCCAGCCCTTAGTGATGAAAACATATAAAAAGAGGGTTACCTGGCCCCAACACGCCTTATACCCGATCCATATTCGAATTAAGACCTACCCTTCTTTATCTGTTTTCACGTGGGGGTACATGTCGACTCCAAATGCTATATCACCACATAACATACCCAGATGAATAATTGTACCGCCACATACTCAGACGTATTACCTGGAGCCCACAAATCTCTTCGATGTCGCCGACCTCTTCATTGTCTTCGTTCATGGTGTGTGGCGTTGGTGGTCGGTTGGTGACGTTGTTGAGCTTAGGTGGGTGGTTTGTTTAGTGAGTGTTCTGATTTGTTGAGGATTTTCTAACGCTGGTTTTTTAGCTTAGGTTGGAATCTTATATTGCGTGTGGACTTGAGTTGCAATGTCTAACGGAAAGGTATATTGAAAAGATGTAATTTTCAAATTAGGGTTTTGTTATAATTTAGGGGTTTGGTTAATTTTATGGTATGGTTTAGTTGACTTTGGAATTATTGCTTCATTGTCAATTGTCTTTTGTGAAGATAATGATAAAGGTAGCTTTCATCATGCCGCTTATTTGAAATACATTCAACTTGCTAGAATATTTAGTTTTCTGTTACAAGTAAGTTTTTTAGAAAATTTAATTTAGTGATATTTCCTTACGGATAAATTATGGAAGAAGCATAATGATATATGCATAAAGAGTTTGTTTTAGCCAAACACTAAAAAGTGCTTATAGATAAGAAGATAATTTGAAAAAATAAGACATTTAATTGATGTAATATATTCAATTCGATATGTGTATGTTCAGTTGAGTTGAAGGTTTAGGGTTTTTGTTAGCCTCAAAATATTGTGTCGGAAATGGAAGCTCGGTCTCTAGACATGGAAGCACAATCTTTATTTAGAATACATTGTAATAGGCTATAAACGGGTAATGTGCTCGTTAGTTAATCTAATATTGTATGTGTATCAGGCCAAAGCCCAAAGCAAACCCGAGCCCATCCCACATTAAGCAAACCACATGGCCCAACAAAGCCTTATATAGGCCGGCCTAAGTTATGGTATAAATGCCCCTTCTCCACAATGGAGAAGGGTTAGTTGTTCATTTGTAAGGTTTCACACATTTGGATAATCCACCATCTATTTCTCTCTCTAACTTCCTTCTACTTTTCTTCTCATCTTCTTATCTTTTCTTTCTTATTTCAAATTGTTATGAGGTGAAATGATATCATAGGTTCCTACAATTGGTATCAAGAGCCACAGGGTGGGTTTAGTGTTTGTGGTTTTTTGTTAAAGCTTATTTCAAAGTTTTTATAAGCTTTTTGGTTCGGCTTATTCTGGAAATAAGTTCTTTGAATCCAAAAGCTTGCTACTTTCTTGTCGAAAATTGTTTTGGGATAAACTTGTAATAAAAATAACAAATCAAAACAGCTTTTTATGGATTAAAAGTGAATGGCTTAGTTTCATTTTTTAAACCGTGAGTTTTGAACCTTTTTGAATCATCTTCTACTTTGTTTGTTGTTATTTTGAATTATCAACGTGTACTTTCATCACTTTTGTGCTTATTAAAAGCTTATTGACGAAACAAACAACGTTTTTGGATCAAAATTTTCTGGGTTTGATTTTGAAGGCTGCGGTTTGTGTAAACTTGTTGAACGCTGCGGTTTGTGCTCATCTTGCACACTGCGGTTTGTGCAAAATTAGCCACTACGGTTAGCTACTGCGGTTTGTGTTACTACATGTGTTACTTTCACTACGGTTTATTACACTTAGATGAAACAAAACTATGGCACAACTTACATTTCTTTGCGGTTTGTGTTAAAAATATCGCTGAGGTTTGTGTTTCGAGTATCGTTGCGGTTTATGACAAAGGTTTTAACTGCGGTTTGTGTATTAGTGTGTCGCTGCGGTTTGTGACATGAGTTTCGCTGTGGTTTGTGTCAGTTTCCACTGCGGTTTGTGCAAAAGTATTAGTTGCGGTTTATGAATATATATATATATATATATAATACATTTTCGGTTAATTAATTTCGGTACTAATCAAAGCAATATCGGTTAATCAAATTCGGTACAAGACATTTTTGATAAAGAGATTCTAATTTTAAATTGGACTTAAAAGACAACAATTATACTTTCACAGTTTCTTCTTGATTTAGTAAAATCCCGTAAAAGACTCTTCTTTTATCGGTTTAAATCATAGACTTGTAAAATCCCGTGAACTAAAATTGAATTCTCATAACCACAACAACAATTAATTTACCTACTTAAGATCCTACAAAATCATTTTCACTTCATAACAAACAAATCATTCATCATGACTACTCTAATTACAACATACATAATAGACAGTTAAATGCATAACAACATCATGGTAGCTGGTTCAAGAGATCGTCCACCAATGCTTGCAACATGAAGATATGCTCAGTGGCAATCACGTTTCATGAGATATGTTGACACAAAACCAAGCGATGAAGCCTTGAGGAAATGCATACTACAAGGTCTTTATAAACTTTCTACTATCATAATTCCAGGTCAACCTGCAACAGATGAATCTCCAGAAGTTAAAGAACAAACAGTTCTTGAGACATTCTCAAATATCAGTCCTGAAAACAAAGGTCATTATGATGCAGCAAAGGAAGCAGGATGTCAAGACTAGTTTATTTTGAGAGTTTGGCAGATTTACTTCAAGAGATGGAGAGTCAATTGAGTCATACTACTCTAAGTTCTACAAGATGATGAATGAAATGGTAAGAAACCAGTTGGAAATTGCTACTATGCAAGTTAATGTTTAGTTTCTTCAACAACTTCAACCAGAATGGTCAAGATTTATGACTGTTTTCAAGCAAACCGTTGACTTGGACAAAGAATCGTACCACAAGCTCTTTGACATTCTGAAACAGTACCAAAAAGAAGTTAATGAAATCCATGCTGAAAAGATAGCCAAGAACGCAAATCCACTTGCACTTGTTGCTACTGCCCAACAATATCCAGATACTTATTATCAAGCACCAAAACCTTACAAGTCATATGCACCACCATCAAAGAAACATCTTCCACCAGATCTTATGTATCTACCAAACACAAAGGCAAAAAGATATCCAAACTAATCACACCTCCATCTGAGTCAGCATCTGAAGAAGACAGTGATCTAGAGCAAGCTCAGAGGGATAAGGACATGCAGAAAAACTTGGCACTCATTGCAAAATACTTTAAAAAGATCTACAAACCTACCAACAACAACCTCTAAACTTCTTCAAACTCCAAAAACAAGAATGTGGATTGATTGTCACTTAATATATATAAATATAATATAATATAAATATATAATAAGATAATATCAATTATAGAAGAGTAAGAATTCCGTAAGGCTTTTAAAAAGGAAATTACTTTTACCCAAAGTAAATTTCCTAAAAAAACCTTCCCGGGTCGTTTCCGACGACGCGGAAACCACAAAGGGCAAAAGATTACACTTATCACAAGGAAAAGATGTTGTTGTGCAAACAAGCTGAGAAAGATGTTCCATTACAAGTAGAGCAAGCTGATTGGCTAGAGTACATAGATGAATAAGTCGATGAACAAGAATTGGAAGCACATTACATGTACATGGAAAAGATCCAGGAGGTTCAGACTACTGATTCTGGACCATCCTTCAATGATGAGCCATTGGAAAAGGTACATTTTAACGATGACTATAATGTGTTTGACAATAAAAGACATCATTCTGAGCAACATGTTTCCAGTTAATAAACACATGTGTAGTGGAAAAGGTTGATAGGAATGTCATTCTTGATTCATCGGATATGTGTGATAATGACAATCAAGCTGACCAAAATGCTGAAAGATGTGGATGATGAGGGGTGGGGGGGGGGGGTGGGGGTATGCTTGCTAATTTAATTGCAAATTTAAAACTTGACATGATGAAAACAAAAAGATACATAAGCAATTAAGGAAAGAAAATACACTACTCTCTCATGAATTACAAGAGTGAAAGTCTGAACTTGTAGAGTGCAAATATAGTCTTAAGAACTCTAAATAGAACTCGAGATAGATGCATAATTGCACTTAAGAACAAAGAGATTGGGCTTGAGAAGTACAAGACTTACTATGATTGTACAATTGAACATGACACAATTGAATGTAAATTAAAAGAAACTTTAGAACTATTAGCTCAAAAAGAACATGACATAAAAGAAGGTTTGAAAATAAAAGCATATGATATTCTGTTGTCAAAGAGAAACATGATGAGTTAGTCAAACAGAGTCTTTTAATAAAATCAAGTTACGAAAGTATTGTCAAAGAGAAAAACAAGATAATAAAGGATTTGAAACTTAAGGAAGAAAACGATCTTGACAAATTGGTTGCGATGGAAAAACAATTAAATTTTTTGAATTGTTTATAAAGGAAATCAATCAATTGAAACCATTCATATGTTAGCCCCCAAAGGTTCAACATATAATGGAAGACCAACTTTTGCAAATCCTATGTACCTCAAGAGAGCTCAATCTGAAAAGCTATGTTTATATGAGATCCCATATGACACATTTGATCTTGCAAACAAATTTTCCCCTAATAGGGAAGAGACCTTGACTCTTGAACAAGATAGTAGATCAAAATTGAATAAAAACTTAGTGAAACCATACGACTACACAAAAAAAACAGTCTTTATGAAAATTTTAAACCACCATCACGGGAATATCTTGATCAATTGGCACACGCAAATGAAGTTCGAAAGAAAATGTGGCGAAAATATTTTGTAAAGAATAAACCTCACATTGTTAAAAACATCGGTTTTCTACCTACTTAAAAATCAATAAGCAAGAGTAGAAAAGCTTATAATGTAATGACTAATAACATAAATCATTTCCAAACAACTTTGTTGATTTAGCTTGGGAAAGACATACGCATGATGCATTTCGTGCACCAACTACTGAAGATATGACCTCACTTTTGAAAACTTGTTTGATGCCTCTTGCACTAAAGACAAAAAATGATAGTTTCATATTTGTAAATGAACTTAAACAAGAGATGTTTGCAGATTTACAGTACGTTCAATCACTTGAAAAAGAGATTGACGAACTTGAATATGACAAAGATGATTTTTCAAATATATATGATCTACTTCTCCAAGAGTGTGTTTTAGAATATGTTATGTGTTCTTATTTGCATTCTTTATCTGATTTAGATGCTCATAGTGAATTGCAATGTCTGTATCTTCATAAATCAAAGAATGTGAATGTCTTGCAGAAAAGCTTTCTAAACAAACTGCCAATGTTAGTAAAGAAGTTTATAATGAGCTTTTATGGAGTTTTTCTAAACTTGAACAACATTCGATTTCTCTTGAAATTGCTTTACAACAATGTCAAGAACAAATGAAAAATGACACAGTTTGCAAACATAACGGATCAACTGTATTTTTAAAAGAACATGAAAAATATTTCGAAATATAAGATTTGAAAGCTCAATTGCAAGACAAGAACATTGCCATAAGTGAGTTTAAGAAACTCATTGAGAAAATGAAAGAAAAAACTATGGATACTAAGTTTGATAAACCATTTGTTGTTCGACAACCAAATGCTCTTAAGACTCCAAAACCACCCGTTTTAGGCAAACCGACTCCTTTTTTAGACTCTCTTGAGAGAAAAAAAATTTCAAAGACAAACCGGTTACCAAACCTAATGTGTCAGAGGGTTTATCAAAACCAGTCACTACACAGATTTTATCTCAAACAGCAAGTCAAGCTGTAAGAAACACAAATGTGATTAAACCAGGAATGTATCGAATTGACACTAGGACAACATAAACTAGAGCACCACAGTTGCCTCAGACTTCTAGGAATACTAATCCTTGCGTGTCTACCTCTACAAGAGTAATTCACAAAACTAGTGTTAGCAAGCCAAAGCTTAAGAGCAATCAAATGAAAGATAAGGTCGTGCCAAACAATAGTCAATTAAAGTTTAAGAAGACAGAATTAGAAGACCATCATAGGATTTCTAGTATTTCTATTAAAACAAAGTCTGTAACTGCGGGTAATGACAGTTAAAGTCCAAAACTTTAAAAATTAATACTGTTTGTGCTACTTATGAAAAATGTGTGTTTAATTTAAATCATGATGCCCGTGTTTATAAATTTATCAATGACGTAAATGCTAGAACTAAGAAGCCTAAAATAGTGCCTATTAGTACTAGAAAACCCAAAAGTCAAGCGAACAAATCTATTGCAACACCCCATAAGAAAACAGTTGCAGCAGACTCCACTATCCAGAAATCTAAAAGTTACGTTAAGATGTTGTATGAGAACACAAATAAGGCATGGAAATGGTGGATAGAAAAACAATGTCCCTCAAGATATACATGGACTCCTAAAACCCAAAATAAATGGGTACCTAAAATTAGGAAAGACACAGTGTCAACAAGCATTAGTCCCATTATAGATAATGTATCTAGGATAACTAATGTCTTGAAGATCACAAACTCTTTAGGATACAATATGTTAAATGTTCCATCGTCCTTTAATTCTCTTGCAGATTGTTCAACTCATCATATTCATTGTTGACTCTGGATGCACCAAGCATATAACAGGAGGCCTCAAGCTGCTGTGTAATTTCGTTAAGAAATATCTGGTTACAGTTTGTTTTAGAAATGATCAATTTGCTCCAATTCTTGGTTATGGGGATTTGGTTTAAGGAAATATCACGATCAAGAGGGTTTATTATGTAGAAGTCCTCAATCATAATCTCTTTTCAGTTGGTCAATTTTATGATGCGGGTTTGGAGGTTGCATTCCAAAAATCGTCTTGTTTTGTAAGAGATCTTCAGGGAAACAATTTACTCATCGGTAATTATGGATCTGATCTCTATATAATATCTCTTCAAGACACAACGTCATCAACTCTAATTTGTTTCATGGCTAAAGCTTCACCAACTCAAGCATTGTTAGAACTAAAACATGTGATAGTTCTTGGATCGTTTATAGCTAAAGGTTGTTTAGAACTCATCTAGGATGAATAACAATGATAATAACATGTAGCGGAATTAGAACAAATCAATGTTACTCTAACAAGGTTTTCATCATTATCTTTACTATGATACATGACTACTACAAGCCCCAATTCTACCTTGATCAATGGTAAAACGTGTTATCTAAACTATAACAAGGAATCAAAGATCCTTGAGGCTAAACCAACGAAACCCTAGGCGTCTCCTTAGAGAACTTGACGCCTAGAACACACACACTTTTCTGGTGTTTTACATCTTAACACACACACGTTTTTCTGGATGCTAAAACTATGTGTCTATGATCTCTTTATATAGAGAGATCATGACTTACAAAGGAAGTTAACA
>BQNB010209612.1:0-10325 GCA_026074375.1 Tanacetum coccineum
TACAAGACTTACAAGTGCATTGATGACAAAAGATTCCATCTAATGAATCACCACACTCGTAACAACAATTGTGGTTAATTTGTGGAGGACTTTGTGAAGAATTTACACCGGGGCCTTGTTTGACAACGAATGGCTCTTGATTAACAAAGTTAGTATCGTCATTGGATGACTTGGAAGTCTTGAAAAACTTCCTCCAATGTCTTTCGTATTAGAGCACATTGTCGACAATATAGACCATGAACCGGGTCTCCATAATCGAGATAAATTTTTTCAATTTTAAGGGGTCGTTGAGACAAGTCGGATATGGGAACAAGAATCTTGTCTTCAAGACTCTCTTTTGAACAACCACAGTCTTTAGTGTGCAAATTTCCACAAGACGAACACTCTTTAATCGCGTAAAGGGGATTCAAACGACGATCGAGTGACGCCATAAGAATTAAACAATTGAGGGTTAAGAAAAGAATTAAATGGATAAGAAGAAAAAGAAGATTATTTTTGGCTTTTCGAGTTTTTTAAGCGACATCTTTTATTAACGGACAAAATGAGATAAGACAACTTAAACCAATAATCAACTTGTTTCACGGTAGCTCTCTAAAAGAAAAATGCACAAAGGAGCGGAGGAGTAGGAAAGCGCGAGGCTATTAAAAACCTTCTCCTTTCGGGTCGTAGTTCCTAGGAACAACCCTCCTTATACCCCTCTTATAGTTTGTTTATCAATTAAAGGTGAGCCGTATTTCACAAGTGACACAAAGGCAAGTTTTAAATCTTCTGTTCGGGAACTTATTATGATAATGCTTCAATTGAAAGCATTATTTTGATGATGATTTTTATTTATATTTAAAGATAATGTTTTTATATTTTTTATTTTTTTTTATTTTTTTGTTTGTCTTATACTAATACTAATAAAAGAAAATGAAAAATATTTTTGTGTTTTATATTTTAATAAATAAAAGAAAACATTCACAAATGGGAATTTTACTTCACGAGGGAAGGGTCTTCAAACACTAATCGTCAAACAAACACGAAAATCGTTTCACAGCCTCCCCGGCAGTGGCGCCAAAGATTGACTAGCTTTAAACTAACACCTTTATATATATAATATATAATAAAATATATATAATAAGTATAATCTAAAAATAATCAATGAAACCGAGAAGTAGTATATAATATTCTCAGGTCGTTTATCCCCAACGAGGCTGTGCTTGAAAATCAGTACAGTCGGAAAATTGGATTTGAAAATCGAGAGTCGGTTTGAATATCAATGCTTGAATGGAAAAGATATGGGGTTGAGTTTCTAAAACTACTAATAATATGCAAAAACGAATAAAAGAAAACCCTAAACAAAAGCAATTTAAGAAAAACGCGAAAACAGAATTTAAACCTAAAACTACGGGAAAGCATAAAAAGGCAAATGATTAACTTGAAATTCTACAAGAAGCATAAATAAGGCATAAGAATGAAATCCTAAGTCTACGGGAGCATAAAATTAAGGCAATTAGGCTTAAATCACAAAAACGAGAACGAAAATTAAAAACGAACGTGACTAAAAACCTAAAATCTTAAAAATTAACCCTACAAAGAAATTTTTTTACTTCTAATCTACTCTAGGTGACTAAAAATGAAGAATAAAAAAGACTAGACTGAAAACGGAGTAAAACCCCCCCAAACGAAAAGGTTCTAAAATGAGAAAACGAGAACGGGGTTTGAATCCCGTTCTTTAAAAATTAAATTTTTGCAAAAACGACGCTAAAAAGGTTTTTATATTTTTCCTAGGTTGAGAATGATAAAAGAAAATTTTCTAAAAAAGAAAAATATTTTTTTTTGATTTTTATTTAATTTAATATGAATTAAAAACAGTTTAAATGAAAATTAATTATTAAAAATACTAAATTATTATGAAAAATTCTGAAATTTTTTGGGAAAATAAGTTATACTATGAAGAACCTAGGAAAAATCTAAAACCAAAAATACAGCTTATGAATAAGTTGTATTAAGCTATAAAGGGGCTGATGGGCTTTTGGGCTGACATGGGCTTAAATATATAATGAAAACAACAAAGATTGGATGAGCTAATGAAGCACACTTGGTAAACACGTATGGCATGTAAAGGGGAGGTCACAGGTTCGACCCCTGTGCCTCTCATTTTTTGGTAAACATTTTTTTTTTAAAAAAAATAAAAAAATAACACAAACAAAAAAAAAATAAAAATAAAAAAAAAAAAATGAATAAAAAAAAAAAAAATTAATATAAAAAAAAAAAACATTAAAAAAAAAAAATAAAAAAATTAAAAAAAAAAAAAAATGAAAATACCTTTTTTTATTAAAAAACTTAAAAAGAACATGAAAATAAGCAATTTTCTTAACTAAGACTTTTTATGACACTAACTAAATAAGCCAGAAAAGGGTACTAATAAAAAAAAAAACTTGACACACTCAGTTAATACTAAGTGTGCTTTTCTTAAAAGACAAAATGCAAGTTGCAGCCTCAAAATAAGCCACAAAATGAATTTAAAAACTTAACTTGAGCTGAAAAGAATGGAGTAAGGCCAATAATGAGCTTATGCTCAAACTCTCAGATTTCAAAAACAACTTTAACTGATCTATTTTAACTAATGAAACTAGACTCTTAAAACTTGGAAAATATGATCGAAAAACTATGACAGATTTTTACTTAACTTTAACAGACAAAGCATACTTATACATACTACTTCCACTGCATCTTAGACTTGAAAACAAGAGTGGATATGACATCAACAAGCAAATAATCAAATCTTAAGAAAATAGGCTGAATTGAAAGAGATAAAATGCACAGATTCAATAAACACCTACAAGAAACTTTAAAAATGAGATTTAATCCTTAAAATCTAAATAAGAATTCATTTAATAAGTTTAATTAAACTTGCTAGAGTAAGCTTGGTGACCCGAACCAGTGCCATTACCCATTTTGACCCATTTAAAGACTTATCCCAAACACCCCTTTACGAAACTGAAAACAAATTAAATGTTTTTCTACTTACACTAGGTTTTAACCACAATTCTTCAAGACCAGATATTTCTTAAACTAAGCTAGCAATATCAAGCCTATTTTAACAAGAATTAAGCACTAGATTAAGCTAGATAAGGTTATGCTAATTTAAGCTAAATGGACAGATTTTTGCTAAATACTAGAACAAAGGAAATTTAAGCTACAAGCTAACAAAGATAAGCATCAATTAGCATTAATAAGCAAAGATAAACACATACAGGTAGTAAATGAGCATTCATAAGCAGGAAATAATCAATAAGCTATGCTACAGTGATTCAAAGCAAAAATTTAAAAAGAGGACTTACACAATCCTTGCTCTAAACAGGGTACAATAAACAGTCTACAAGCTCCAGCTTGTATAAAACAAGTTGGTAAGGGTCTATAAGCTCTTCCAAACCAGCTTATCATCCAATTTTTGCTGAGGAATTTTAAGGAGTGAGATTTTTTTATGTTTTCTTTTAGTTATATTTTAAATTACTTTTAAGTTAAATAAGATGTAGAACAGCTTATGAAAATCTAAGTGAGCTTTTAAAAATAATGAACAACCTCAATACTTGAAAACAAATTATGAAAACTAAAAACTTAACTTTCATTAAAAAAAACAGATTACAATTATAAAGAAAATACAACTTTTTTAAACTAGGTTGAAACTAAAACTAAGATAACTATCCAAAATGGCTTATAAGAATTATATATAGAATCGTCTAAGAACTTGTCTTCATTGATCTTTTGTCTTCTTCCTTTTGTGTTTCTTTGCTGAGGGCTTCAAGGCATTGTGTTTCTTGTGTGAGTAGACTGCAATAGTTGATCAAAGCCCTCCATTTTTTATTTGTGCCCAAGGTAAATGATCTTGTCCCTTGATTTCTTTCAGCCAATGGAGTGAGTAAGGATTGCCAACCTGGATAACAGCCATGTGGGGGTGTAGGGTGTGGAATTGTGACAGTTTTGGAGTGGGGTGCATAGGAAACGAGGTGAGATGGTAATGGGAGGTTTTGGGCGGGAAAGGATTTAGAAGATAAACAGTGTTTCAATATTCAGGGGTGAAGTTTGGGAGATGGGCAAAAGAGGCCCCTCAAGTTGTATAAGTTTGTTGCAAAAGTAGTCCTTGTGGGGTTAATGTTTAGCAATTTGGCAGGAATGGCCCTCAAATGTTATATAAGGTATTACACCACACGTCCTTGTGGTGTATATTTAGGGGTAATGGCAGAATTGGCCCTTGGGCTTTGTTTGTTTGGGCTTTTATTTGAAATGGGCTTATATAGTCTTCATTAAATATACTAATGGGCTTATCCGGACCCAATTAGATTGGTAGCGGGTGGGCCTATTAAGTATTCTTCGATGTCGGCACCGGTTTTGACCGCTGATTTTTCCGGGTTGACTTTGACTTTGACTTTTGTTGACTTTGGCTTCGATTTGACTTTGTCTTTTCACGCTTTTCCATTCCGTGCTCGATTTTGTCCGTTTTTGGCTTGATTTTTCGTCCTTTTGTCGGATATCCGTTTCCTGCACAAAATAAGTGAATACATACAAATACAATGTATTTTTTGTACGTTTTGAGTCATTTAAGTCTGATTTTAATGGTGAAAGGTATGTGTAATTAAACGCATACCAAAATCCCCCATACTAAGACATTGCCGTGTCCTCACGCAATGCTATGAAGTAAGCACTTAGAAAACTAAGAATCTCGATCCCCCTTCGACTAATAACCTCGAAAAGTAGCTAAGTGTTTATCAAGGGAATTAAAGACTCATCAATTTTGAAAATCCCCGTCTTTACCATTTATATATATATACACACTTATTCCTACACATATTTTTGTATTTTTTATTTTTCTTATTTTTTTAGTTTTCATATTAATCAACTAACTAGAACGTTTGACTTTCCTTATTTTATAACTTTAAAGGATCATAGAACAAGATGCATTTCGATCCGAGAATGCCCCAACAAAAGGATAAATTCATCGTTCCCGACTTTTCACCTTATTCTAAACCAAGCTTAAAACAAAATCATCGTCAATTATGAGTTAAGATGCTGACACTACTCATATTTGCAACTTGTAAACTTTTCGCCCCCGACAATTATTATATCTTAGATGTATGTGCTATTTTGAATTTCAACCATGGATCAATGTTTTGCAACATTCTATGTTTCACGTTTCACCCCGAGAAAAGAGTTTGAAGTGAGATCATCCCATGTAGCGACTTTCGTCTCCGCACATCCCAACCTTGCGGCTAAGTGACCAGGCTTTTGACACCCCACAGAGACTAGTATCGGGACTCACGGACCTTAGGTTTCAAAAACTCTTAGGTTTTCCGTATATACATAGCTTATAAAATAGAATAGCCAAAGTTCAAAAGCATATTTGAGTTTAACAAAAAGAGATATATTTATTAATTCACACTTAATGCAATTGTAACCCTCGACCTTTTAGAAGGCTGTAACATCGGTTGTGAGCCGGCAAGATACAACAAACTTTTATCAGTCCACAGTTTATATTTATTATGTTTTTTCATTTTTCATCATATCATCTTTTTTTTCATATAGGGAAGACGTCTTTTTGAAAAATTCAAGTATAAATTTGAACTAAGGCTAAAGTTTTTGCTATATACTACATAAAAATTATTGATTTAAGTTTAATCTCCAAAAGTAACCACTATAATAGTCCAGTTAAAAGCTTATGGGAGAAAAGGCGACAATACACACATGAGCACTTAAGATTTTCCCAAATCACCTTGTTTAGCAACCAACTCATACTTAACTCTATCATTTTTCGTTCTTCGCGAATATTCGCGAACGCTTGTCTAAACGTTAAGGAACAAGCTAGAGCTCAACACGCTCGATCGGGTCAAAATTTACTCTTATTCTACCCAGCAGGAAAGTCAAAATTGGTGAACAAAACACTTATTTATTTTTGAAGAATTTTTAAAAATTTTTTCATTTTTTTGGTATTTTTCAAAAATTTTGGTGGTAAAAACGGGCTTACGTGAAAACAACAGCTGCAGGCACAATCAAATCGAAGATCCCCCCATACTAGAACTAAACATCGTCCTCGATGTTTTATGAAGGGTTTCTACATAAATCCTAAGCCGTTTATTAAGTATGCTGAAAGATAAACGTTAGTCGATAAGATTAGGATATCGGATTCCCAAAATGAAGCTGAGGATGTGAAGATCTTGGTGTACGAAGGACAAAACCGAGAGGCTTCAAACATCCGGGAATTCCTGGACAATAAAACACAAAACACAAAACACAAGAAAGGAAAGAGGCGAGCCTCATCACAACAACAAAAACACTTATTAGCAAATAGAAAGAAGATAGAATGGATAAGCATGGGTTGCCACCCACGAAGCGCTTGTTTTTGTTAACCGAGTCTTGAGCCTGACTCGACCCCGAATTCATTGGTCCATGGGGGAGCAAGTGGAAGATAAAATCTCCATCGGACTTTCATTCAAGTGGTTTGGATAAACATTGAATTTCATGAAAGTTCCACTCCGATGAGATACACCCGGCATAAAAGAATGATAAATGGAGATGCCGGGGTCAAAAATGGTATCTTCATTCTCAATTCCCACAGGAGAGAAGATATGGAGGAGCAACTGGATACGTGAGAAAATGAAGAAAGATCCATACAATATAAGCGAAGAGAGGTTCCGCTATAAAGTATGAAATCGCATATCCAGATGTGGGATGGGTGGGCTAAAACATTAGTCACATAAACTCTTGGTACTCATGATTAGGAAAATAACCCTCCACCACATCCAATAGTAAGATTGCCTAGCTCGGCTCGATCTTAAAGCAGAACAATCATACTGAGCAAGTTCATCGCGAACTCCTCATGAAAAAATCACTCCTATTCTGCGCATGGAGGGAAAAGGATTGATCGAAAGATCAAAGACAAAGATGAACGAATCCATATTGAGAAAAAATCCATCAATGAAGTCAGTGGTACTGCCACTACTATTTTCTTTAATATGATTCGTCCATCAGAAATAAAAGCTTCGTAATTCGAAAGAGGAATAATCAGAACGGGTAGTGGTACTGCCACTACTAATCTCTTCCAAATCAAAGCAAAAGTTTCATTTCTGTAAGAATTATCAAAGTGTTAGTCTCCACCAAGAAAAGGTCAAGAGATGTGGAGGAAGACTTGGTCATAACATCGGAAGATGAAGCGGGATTATCTTTTAATGCTTCGATGTTAGCAATAAGAAGATTGACATTCAACAATTTTTCACGAAGGATATCGTTTTTTATTGATTGTAGAAGAATATCGCTATCAATCCCTCCAACTAACTTCCGTGATAAACAATCCTTACCGACCAATCTAAGCTGACGAACTCAGCCAACGGATGTGATGTTATCGACATAATAAGTTCTCATAAGAATCGTCATCACTCGAAGAAGAATCATTGTTGGAATCGATGATAGTCTCAGAATGTTCTTTGAAAGCTTCAAGAGGGGTAGGATTGTTACAAAGAGGCACATCACACACACTGTCGGGAATACCCTCGGACTTACTTGGGATGGGACAAATTTTCTCAACACTAGACTATAATTACTTTCTTCCGATTTCGATACCGGAATAGTGGTCAAGATGCACGTACACCCCATACTTAGAGTTTTTAACGTGCCCTTGGTTGGTAAGACGGGTGTGATTGCAATGGTATAGTCATCGTCATCATCATAGCAAATGGGAATCTTCCAATAATCATCTTAGCCCGCTTGTCATCCGCAATTCGCCTTTCTTCTTCCATCATTTCAATAATTTGACCAACCATTTCAATATGGATGTCAATGCTCCGTGATCTTATTTGAAATTTAGAAACTTATTATGGGGCATTAAAAAGGCTATTTCTGACACATTGTGAGATTGGATGATTGACGATTATTGCGGGATTGAGAATTGGTCAAAATCTAAAAGAATTAAAAACATAGCACGAATTTTGCTCTATGATAATAGTCTCATTCATTGGATGACAAACATAGTAAGTTTCATGAGGTCCCCGCAATTTTTCACAACAAGGATATTGTCGTGGAAAACATGAAAATTTTGCGGGAATTAAAGTCTTGAATTGTAACCCGGTTCCGGAATAGATAAACGAAACTTGAGGTGTACAATAGTTGGACCATAATGAGGCACGTTCCCAATGCAAAATACACGAATAGTATATAGGAGGTTGTGGAGGTGGGTTGAAAACGTTAAGAGAATCATCAACAAAGTTAGGTTTAGAATCATAAGTGAATGAATTCTCATCTCCGGTACAAGATGTCGGTTGAACACTTGGCAAAGTCAGTGGGATAATTGGAATTTGCCGTGGACAAATAAAACCAAACGATGGCACCTTGTACCCGCAAGACTTACAAGTACATCGTTGACAGAAGATGTCGTCTAATGAATCATCACTCTCGTAGCAACAATTGTGGTTAATTTGTAGAGGACTTTATGAAGAATTTACACCGGGGCCTTGTTTGACAATGAATGGCTCTTGATTAACAAAGTTAGTATCGTCATTGGATGACTTGGAAGTGTCTTGGAAGTCTTGAAAAACTTCCTCCAATGTCTTTCGTATCTAGAGCACTTGCACACAATATAGACCATTTGAACCTGGTCTCCACAATCGAGACAAAATTTATTAATATTTAAGGGGCGATGATACAAAATCGGGTACGGGAACAAGAATCTTGTTTTCAAGACTCCCTTTTGAACAACCACAGTCTTTAGTGTGCAAATTTCCACAAGACGAACACTCTTTAATCGCGTAAAGGGGATTCAAACGGCGATCGAGTGACGCCATAAGAATTAAACAATTGAGGGTTAAGAAAAGAATTAAATGGATAAGAAGAAAAAGAAGATTATTTTTGGCTTTTCGAGTTTTTTAAGCAACATATTTTATTAATGGACAAAATGAGATAAGACAACTTAAAGCAAATAATCAACTCGTTCACGTAGCTCTCTAAAGAAAAACTCACAAAGGACGGAGGAGCGGGTAGACGCGACTAACATTAACAACCTTCTCCTTTCGGTCGTAGTTCCTAGGAACACCACCTTATACCCTCTTATATTTTGTTTATCAATTATAAGGTGAGACCGTACTTCCACAAAGTGACACAAATGCAAGTTTTAAATCTTTTGTTCGGGAACTTATTATGATAATGCTTCAGTTGAAAACATTATATTGATGATGATTTTTATTTGTTATTATGGACAATGTTTTTATATTTTTGGTTTTTTTTTGGGTACTAATACTAATAAAAGAAAATGAAAAATATTTTTGTGTTTTATATTTTTAATAAATAGAAGAAAATATTCACAAACGATATATATACATATATATATATACATATACATATATACATATACATATATACATATACATATATACATATACATATATATATACATATATATATATACATATATATATATATATACATATATATATACATATATATATATATATATATATATATATATATATATATATAAATATACAAATACATATAGTAAGTAAATCTTAAAATAATCAATGAAATCCGGGTAGCTTAGGAATATTTTCCCGGGTCGTAGTCCCAGCGAGGTGTGAATTTCAAAAGTCGAAAGTCAGTTTGAATATCAATGCTTGAATGAGGAAGACAATGATTTGATTTGCTAAAACTATGAAACCTTTGCAAGAATTAATTAAAGAAAACCCAAAATTAAAGCAATTTCAGAAAAACGCGAAAACGGGAATTTAAACTTAAAACTACGGGAAAGCATAAAAAGGCAAGTGATTAACTTAAAATACTACGGGAAGCATAAATTAGGCCTAAAAATAAAATCCTAAGTCTATGGGAACATAAAATTAAGGTAAATTGGCTTAAATTACAAAAACGAGAACGGAATTTAAAAACGAACGTGACTAAAAACCTAAATTTTGCAATATTAAACTTAAGGTAAAAAAATTACTTTTCCTAATAAAATTTGCCTAAAAAGTAAGAATGCAAAAGACTAGGACGAAAACGGAATTAAATCGAGTTTTAAAATGAGAAAATGAGAACGGGGTTTGAATCCCGTTCTTTAAAAATTAAATTTTTGCAAAACGACCCTTCAAAAGTTTTTCTATTTTTCCTAAGTTGAAAATGATAAAAGAAAATTTTCTAAAAAAAGAAAAATATTTTTTTTGATTTTTATTTAATTTATAATGAATTAAAAACAGTTTAAATGAAAATTAATTATTAAAAATACTAAATGATTATAAAAAATTATGAAAAATTTAGGGAAAATAGGTTGCACTACAAAGAAGCTAAGAAAAATGTAAAGTTGG
>BQNB010209614.1:0-5000 GCA_026074375.1 Tanacetum coccineum
CTAATGTACAACCATACCATATCGACTCGTCCGTTGAACGTCTAATGTACAAAAAAAACAAGTTATTATATATTTTATAAAAAAAGTTATATAAATAACAAAAAAAAACAAGTTATATATTTTATAAAAAAGTTATTATATATTTTATAAAAAATCATTTTAAATAATAATTATATACGAACCAAGGAACCGGACCGACCCGGCCGAAACGAACCAATTTATATTTTTTATAAAAAGTTATATATTTTATAAAAAATCATTTTAAATAATAATTATATACAAACCGAGGAACCGGACCGACCCTGTACAAGTTGTGATGTATTTGTATTGCGTTGATCCGTTTACTTTGTATTTGTGTTTTGGTACAAGTTGTGGTGAGTCTATACAGGTTTTGGTACATGTTTGTTATTTGGTAGATTTTTTCCGGAAAAATTCCGGAAAAAAATCTGGAAAACGCCTGCTGTACAGGTTGTATTAAAAAAAATGCAGACTTTTCCCCAGCGACTTGTCACTGGGGAAACTCGAAATTAATTTTTTTTTAAAATGTATCCCCAGCGACAAGTCGCTGGGGAAACTCGAAATTAAATTTTTTTTAAAATGTATCCCCAGCGACTTGTCGCTGGGGAAACTCGAAATTATTTTTTTTTAAATGTATCCCCAGCGACTTGTCGCTGGGGAAACTTAAAACTAATTTTTTTTTAAAATTATCCCCAGCGACTTGTTGCTAGGGAAACTTTGGTCTAAATATTTTTTAGAAGTATCCCCAGCGACATGTCGCTGGGGAAAGGTTTGCCACCGTGGCACAAATTGCTTGACTGAAAAACGTGTGGGACCCACGTCTTCGCTGGGGATTATCGATGGGGATTGTATCCCTGACGAGTATTCCCCGGCGACTATTCCCCAGCGACATGTCGCTGGGGAACGCTGGGGAAAACCCCGAAATGTCGCTGGGGAAAACCCCGATTGTTGTAGTGATGTTAGGTGCACATAAAATGGGTGAAAGACACGACATGTTAGGTGCACATATATGGAACCCCTTAATCCGAAAACTGAATTTTTAGTTAGGTTTTCAGTTTGGTTTAGGTTATGTGTAACCTAAAATGGGTGATGGTGGGCATATGATGACAAAAGCCCATCACTTACCTCGGGTAAAATCAATCTAGGTCTTACCATCATCACGTCACTTAACACATAACATTCTTCAGTCATCCATTGCCGCTACTGCTTCCAAAAAGTATGAATCATCTTTTAATTTTTTTACATTTAAAAAATCATGGTGATCTCTTTGTTAAAATGTCTTTGTTGTTTACTAACGCAGGCTAACTTAGTTTTCGTTAGTGATCTCCTTCCATCCACTAATGAAGAACACATTCTTTTCGTGTTTACTGAGGCTTCCTCTACTGTTGTCCGTCGCGACAATAACGGAAAGTCTTTGCTATTCGCTCAAGTTGTATTTCCCACTATCGAATCCAAGCGCTGGGTATTGTTTTTTACTAAATGTTTATTGCATTTTGCATTTTTCAAGTTTATTTGCATTTTTAGTTCTGATTTGGCGTCTTTGAATGAATATGGTATTGTTTGAATGAATATGGTATTGTTTGAATAATGTAGTATTGTTTGCTTGAGTGTTAGTATTTTTGGCGTAATTACTTAAGATTTTGAATTTCATGTTTAGGTTTAAATTGTGTTAAACTGTCATTGAATAATTTAGATAAATTATAACATCACTTTAACACAAATTAAACCTAAACATGAAATTCAGAATCTCAAGTAATTACACCAAAAATACTAACACTGAAGCAAACAATGCCACATTATTCAAAGAATACCATATCCATTCAAAGACGCCAAATCAGAACTAAAAATGCATATAAACTTGAAAAATGCAATAAACATTTAGTAAAAAAATGCCCGGCGCTTGGATTTGACAGTGGGAAATACAACTTGAGCGAATAGCAAAGACTTTCTGTTATTGTCGCGACGGACAGCAGCAGAGGAAGCCTCAGTGAACACGGAAAGAATGCTTCATTAGTGGATGAAATGAGATCACTAACGAACACTGAGTTAGCCTGCGTTAGTAAACAGCAAAGACATTTTAACAAAGAGATCACCATGATTTTTTAAATGTAAAAAAGTTAAGAGATGATCTGTACAGTAGTAGCGGATGGATGACTGAAGAATGTTGTGTGTTACGTGACGTGCTAATGGTAAGACCTAGATTGATTTTACCCTAGGTAAGTGGTGGGCTTTTGTGATCATAGGCCCACCAACACCCATTTTAGGTTACACATAACCAAACCGAAAACCTAACTAAAAATTCAATTTTCGGATATGCCGAAAACTGAATTTATAATTATAATTTTATTCTAATATAAATAGCCCAATGGCAGCGCTCTATAATGAAGATGTTCACAAAAGCTTCAAGAAGTTTGATACTCTTGCGGACCATTCGGGTCGTCTTTTCTCCATGCACAACTCACCAATGAATCAGGCAAGTTGTATTTATCAACTTGAAAATACTACTGCTGCAACTAATGCAAATAATAATAGTAATAACAACTTAACAACATTGTGGTTCGTTTCAGCCAAAAAAACGTTGGGCTAATAATATAAAGAAAGAGCGGAAGATTCTCAAGAAAAACTTGCCTGGTATGTTTCAGTTAATTACACATACCAAATTTCCTTTTGTGTGTGTTCTAATTTGTTTGGTTTACATACACAATCTTTGTGAGGGTTTATGAATCGAGGATGGATCTTTTAAGAGCTGCAATTATTTGACCAAAAGGGACTCCGTATCATGATGGTCTCTTCTTCCTTGATGTGCATTTCCCAAGAAGCTATCCTAAGAGCCCACCTGTATGCATCTTCTACATTTTTATCTAGTTGATCGCTACTATATGCATAGATATAGATATTTCTGTGAACGAATGATCAATGGGATAATTTTATTTTAATTTTATTGGTTTCAGCGGGTGGGGTATCACTCTGGCGGTCTTGCTATCAACCCAAATCTGCACAAGAATGGTAGAGTTCGGTTGACCCTTCCAAAAACAACGGACAGCAGCCAAATGGAGGAGGGTGAGATGTGGGTCCCTGGCACTTCCAATATTTTCAACCTTCTTATATCCATACAGAATCAGATTTTGATTACAAAGCCTTTCTACAATTACTTGGTTTTCGCAAGAGAAAGCTCTATGTATAAACAACATTCTTTTTTACTCTACAATGAGAATACCTTTTTAAAATCTCTCAAAACAATGGTCTATATCATGAACAAATCACCCAAGGTAACCTTCTGATATTCTTTTTGCTTCTACTTCTTTAGTGTATATATATACATATGTATGATTAATTAAGGAGATGTTATATGCAGAACTTCAAGAACCTGGTGGTTGGGCATTTTCGCAATCGTGTACGTGATATCTTAATGGCATGTAAAGCTTACACGGAAGGTGTGCAAGTTGGGTGTCTTGGTGTGCAAGAGGAGGATGAGAGTGGCGAGAATGAGACCAGCACAATTGAGTTCAGGAACGATGTGGCTTCATGTATAAAGCTCCTTCTGGCTGCATTCATGATAATTGGAGCAAAAGAAGCTGAAGAATTTCTTCCTCTATGATATAAAAAACACCTATTCTCTTAATGCATCAACAACGTTATATTATTAATAGATTATGTTCATGTGTATTACATGGGAAATGATAGAAATAATCTTAAGAAAATGTTGGAAGATTTTGTATGATACAAACAAATGTTTATTAATCAAGTTGATCATGTTATGAGACAGGGTGTGAAAAGGATGAACCATGATGGGGTGTAAAATATAATTGGAAATAGGGTGTGAAATAATCAACCATGATAGCGTGCGAACTTAGAGATTACATAAGGAAAAAAGACGATCGACATTTTACCAGAAGTAGCATTATATGTTTTTCATTTACTATCTTCGATCACAATATTGTCTATGAAGATAACTTTTATAAATACAACTATATGTACTTTTGGCTTCAACTTACTCGATACATAAGATCATCGAAAAGCAAACATTATATATATTACATAAAAACGAAAATACCTGTTTCAAATACAGCTATACCACAACACTAATCTCAAAAAGCAACAACCACGTACATCAATACAACCACGAATCGTACCAGATGACAACCCTTTTCCCATATAGCCCTACCTCTTACGCCCCTGTAGTCAATTGTATATACAAATCAAATGATTCTAATCCATTTGATCCGAAGTACAGAGACAGTGATCAAAGTATGACCCATGCAGGGAGAAAAGATATAAATGGCAATAGGGATATGTAAATAAACAACCATGAAAGCGTGCGAACTTAGAATTAACTATTTAAAAAAAGACGATCGACAGTCTACCAGAAGTATCAGTTATAAGATATTTCAAATAACTATCTCGATCACAATTTGTCTACTGAGATAACATTTTAAAAATACAACCTAAATGTACTAAAGGCTCAACTTACTCGATACATAAGATCATCGAAAAGCAAACATTATATATATTACATAAAAACGAAAATACCTGTTTCAAATATGCAAACAGCTATACAAACCGCTAACAATTCACGTCTAAGAAACGGTCACTACGTATACTTTTCTAACTCTTAAAAAAGATGCGGTTGTTGGTCAAACGTTGTTGATATACAAGCAACATGTTCGCGTTTTGCGACGGATAAGATAAAAAAGAGTCGTAGAATATGTGATGTTTTAGTTAAGTGTCATAGATTGTTGAATACTTCTTGACAACCAAATATGATTTTGGACTGATACTCCTTATAATAAGAGATGAAGTTGTTCACGAAAATTTAATATTTAATTTAAGCAATCACAATACCTAATAACCGCAATAGCATGTAATTCAAGCATAACAATCAACTTTATGCATTATAGTGGTACATGCACGGACGGAATTACATGGGTGTTGGGTGTGGCACGGGCTATATCCGATTTCAGGTCACGAAGTGCAAAAAAAAA
>BQNB010209618.1:0-10325 GCA_026074375.1 Tanacetum coccineum
GGACTATTCTTACTATATATTGATATTTTATTATATTATATATATTTTAAGGTGTAGTCAGAGCGGATCAATGGTGGTGAAGTAGGTGAGGAAAGAAGCCTAGCAACCTATGCCTAAAAAAGAAACGGTATAGGTGCCTGGGATCGGACAAACATCCTAGAAGTAGTATGGTATGCAGGTGGTGGTGGTGGTGTAGCTGCAGACTCATCTGTCTTAAACGGCTCTGTCTCCTCAGCGGAGGGGGCAAGATCAACAACTGGAGAAGCAACTGCGGTAGAGTCGGCAGGAGCTAGGTGCTCCTCCTCCTCATCCTCGGAGGGCTCCTCTTCCTCATCCTCATCGTCATCAGCATCAGCAGCATAGTCAATCGGGTCCTCCTCCAGATCCTCCTCCGGATCATTATCCAGATCCTTAACAGGGATATCATCATCAGTCTTATCATTATTGATGGAATCTGGTACTATCCCGGGCAGGTACATAGGCTTCACTTGAACGGATGCTTTACACAGTACATGAATGGCTTTAACTACCCAGTTTCGGTGATTATTGCTTGCTGATTATGACTATTATATGTTATCCCACTTTCCTAGAGGTCTCATAGGCAGCATTAATAGAATTAGTCTGAATGGTTGGGTGCTTACCCTGTGGCCCTTATTGGGGCAAACCTCTTATTAACGCGCGCACACTAGATTCTGGGAACGCTCGTAAGCCTCGGGATCATTATAAGTGGAATGTCCCTAATTGCTGCATCGGGTCGGCTCGCT
The DNA here is from genome assembly GCA_026074375.1 of Tanacetum coccineum. Lineage (NCBI taxonomy): Eukaryota > Viridiplantae > Streptophyta > Magnoliopsida > Asterales > Asteraceae > Tanacetum > Tanacetum coccineum. Next base: position 765 of record BQNB010209618.1, read on the forward strand.
GCTAGAGAGAAGTAGATAGTGTTGCATCGGCTGTGCAATGCTTTGTGGAAAGTGGAATGCTCTCTAAATACTCCGACAATGACTTAATGTAACACAACTACAGATAAAGTAGTATTTTCACGATAAGTGTTGATAATATATAAGAACCACTGTATGTAATATACGTTAATTAATATAACACGTATATAAATCATGGTAGCATCTTAGTCTAACCCTAAGACCTATGAATTGCACAAAAACAGTAAGATTTGAGGTCGTCATGTAATTGTTCAGTGGAGGAGATTGTGGTGTATGATGAAGGGGGGGATTACGGCTTCGTTTACCTACCTTATTTATATGCAGGAAGTGGGGGCTGTTGTTCTGCGTGTGGTGCGGGGCGGGTGGTGTGGGGGGTGGGGGGGGGGGGTGCGGAGCCGGGGGGCGTGGTTGGGGGGGTGTGATTGGACCGGAGGGTAGAGTGTGAGGGGGGCGGTTTTTTTTTTTAACCTTTTCTTACTAGTCCATGTAAAATCTTATTGACCTGGTTTCTCTATTACACTTGGCTCTATACCACCTGAATACGAAACCTAATCTAACACCATACCAATCTGTAACACCCCAAATTAGGGTCGCTGCGGAATAAGGGTCTGGGGTGCGTTACATCATTAGATCATAGTTACAAGCTATGAGAACGACCCTCTAAATTAGTCGTTTAAAAATGCTACACTGGATTTAATAAACTTGTGTTACAATAGCTCGAGGCTTCTTAACAAATTCACTGTAATGTAAAGATTTTAAACATAACAAATTCCCTAAAATGTTAGGTTCTATAATCTTATGCAATGACATTCAAAATAACGACCTCCAATGTATCCTTGTCTTGTACCTTATTGACCTGAGAAAAACATGCTTTAAAACGTCAACATAAAGTTGGTGAATTCACAGGTTTAAGTAATGTATAAAGTAGGACCGCAAGATTTCAAAGTGCATGACTATTGTAGCACATACAATATCACAAAAATGTAATTGCGATTCCCTAAGCTCATGAAAATGAAGCTACAACATGTATGTATTGCAAATTAATGCCAACAATGTGACCGTGTAGATGTTCAACCCGCAACATCCCAAATCTGACATGGTATACGTCCGTTGGTTCAATCCGTCGAACCTAGTGAGCGCTACTCACCCGAACGGGGATGTCAATCCCAAATAGATCTATTATAACACTTGCGCTTACACCAAGTAATTGACAGTTCATGATTCATGGGCATAATGGGTTATAGCTACTTAGGCAAACTCGTAATTTGTTTAAAAGTGTACTTGCATCCAAATGTAAAACAATGCATGTTTCTCACCCCAATAGTTGTATATCATTGTAATCGTATAAAAATGATGCTATGAACTCACCTCGGTGAATGTATTTGATATATAAATAAAATATGACAATCGTCACGTATAGTCCGAATGCAACCTAATTAAATATAGGTCGTATGAGTACAGTGTACTTTGAATAACTAACACAACATATAATTCTATATAGTTACATCACCACCTAGACATGTTTGTTTAATTTATAAATTTAAACAATATAAATTTGTACTTTGTAAAATATATGTCCATGTATTTGTATAAAAATAATAGTATACTTATCCCACAATTGATTATTTTTAAATAATAATTGTTTTAACACCTTTATATATTTATACAATGACATCATATAAATAGTTTAATTGATTTCATAAAAATAGTGCACAAGTATAAAAATAGTGCATAAGGTTTTATAAACTTTATATCTTTTTCGTTTCAACTCCGTTTTATACGTTCATTATGCCCACGGTTTCATATTAAGAAAATCTATCAAAATATTACATTTATAACATTTTAGCTACTGATGAACAATAACTCTTACTGTTTCTGTAAAAATTTATAAAACTACTTTAATTTAATTAATTGTCGTAATCTCGTAAAAATCATAACTCATTCGTTTTAATTCGGTTTTAGTGATTCTTATATTCACGTCTTCGTAATTAAAAGTTCTATCTAAGTAAAGTATTTTCCAAAAATTCACTATTATGAACAGTAACTTGTTTTTATAAAATTACTTTTATAAAAACACTTTTTATCGTAAACTTCTAAATTCTATAACTCCTTCGTTATAATTCGGTTTTTTGAGTTTCTTATATATTTGGATTCCTTATAAAAAGTACTTTCACAAAAAAATATCATATATTTTTCATCAGATCTGTAAAGATTCGGATTTTTATAAAATTACTTTTATAAATTTACTTTTTATTGCAAACTTGTAAACTTTATAACTTTTTCGTTATAACTTGGATTTTCGAGTTCTTTATATATTTAGAATCGTCATGAAATGTACTATTTTAATAAAATATAAAATAAATATTATTTTTGGTCGAATAAAACAGTAGGTTTTAGTTTTTTAAATTAAAAGTGTATAAACTTGTTTTTATAGGTTTTTAACTTAACTGATTTGCTACAAGTCCTTTAATTTATGTAATAACACATCTTTGACATACTTTGAGTCCTTAATTTTGTGTCCATCATATAGTCCAAAGTGTTCAAGAAAAATGTCCAACATGTTTATTTATTTATATAAACTATATAAATAAATAAATAAATAACAATAATTTTCTAAACAATTATATAATTTATCCATTGCTTATGAATCCTTAAATAAAACATATCCTCATATTTTAAACATCATTTCACCAAGTATAAAATATAATTTGAATTTTAACAAGTGTGTAATTATTTTATAAACTTTATAAAATAAACCTAGGTGATGATTAACTACATAGCAATTATATAAAACATGAAATTAATATATTGAAGAGATTAGGGTTTATAAAAGACCTTAGGGATATGCAAGAAGATGATACACAAGATCTAAACCCAAAAATTACCAAGAAACCTTAGTTCCTAATAAAAAAACCATAAAAAACCTAGTTTTCTTATACTTGAACAACCCTTTTAGTCAACCAACCAAGCATCCAATATCCTTTAATACACCTTATATATGCTATATATCAACCTTAGTTTACTTGAATCACTTTAGAAATCAAAGTTTATGAAATTTTTGTGATGCATATGAGAACCGTAGGTTTTGAAGTGAAAGGGAGTGAAAAGATGTTTGATTTTTGCTTGTATTTGTTTAGTGTGAGTTTACTTCCCTTTTTGACATCTATTTATAGCAAGACCTAGTGATAAAACTATCCTAATGAAACTATCAAATGGTTTGAGGTTGTGAAAGGGTGTATCCGGTTTTGGTTGTCATTAGGGCATGGTTTCATGGTGTTTTATATTAGTTTAGGTATTGTAAGAGTAGGTTGTGTAAGGAACAAGTATGGCATGAGTTGCTTTTGTGTAAGAATGAGATGAAAAGGCTTAGTATGATTGTCCTTGGTCTCCTTCCTCCCTTTGTTTGCTGTCAAAGTATACACACCAAAAGTGATGAATGAAATTGAGTTTTGATCCTTTAGACAAAGGTTAATGTTGTTTATTCAAGTTAGTGGAGGTTTTGTATTAATTTCAAGTGATATGGGTATGTGTATGTATGTAAAACCGGATATGATAAGAAATGGGTATAAGTTTTATAAAAACTTTGTTAAAAATGTATTGGTGGGTATTTGTTGAAGTATAGATGGGTTTATGGTTTGCTATACTTGCAAAAATGTATTTTATAGCGAAACGTAAACGATTTACGTAACGAATAAAAATAAATAATGTAAGGTTATAAATTATCTTCATATAACTTTATAACACTTACTTGACGTAAACTTTTATTTGTTTGTGCCCATTTACGTTAAATGCTTATTTTTAGTTTACGCGATTTAACTATGCGATTTAAATAAAAAGTAAACGCGTAAAAGTTTAAAAATAAATAATTAAATAGTTGAAGTTGTAAAATGACCTGAAATAATGGATTATTACACCTATGTGAGAAAGAATGTGGTTCACACATTGGTAGATTGTGGGAGTACACATAATTTCTTGGATTTGAACACTGCTAAGAAATTGGGGTGTAAACTTAGGAAAATATGTCCATTAGAAGTATCTGTGGCAAATGGACATGTCTTGAGTACTTTGTATGAGTGTAAGGGTTTCTCTTGGGAGTTTCAAGGAGTAACCTATACTGCTGATGTTATGATTTTGCCATTGAAAGGGTGTAAGATGGTACTTGGAATCCAGTGGTTGTCAACATTAGGATAAATTAGGCGTGATTTTAGAAATTTGGTGATGGAATACACTTACAATAATAAGAAGGTAATATTGAAAGGTACTCAACAAGCTATTATATAGTAAATGCAAGGCAAACAAAAGCAAAGAAAAAAACTTGTAACAGCTAAACTATCTGTTATGGGTGTTTGTGTTTGTCCTGCAACTTTTATGCAAATGGAAGCTGAAGGTTCCCATTCCAAAGATGTTGAGGCTGTCTTAGAAGAAAATGATTAAGTATTTGATGTGCCTAAGGAGTTACCACCTAAAAGAACCCATGATCACAGAATTCCCCTTGTGCCAAACACTCATACAGTCAGTATTAGGCCCTATAAACATTCTCCCAGTCAGAAAGATGCAATAGAACTAATGGTCAAAGAACTTTTGGAGTCAGGGGAGATTAGAAACAACCAAAGTCCTTTCTCACCACCCATAGTAATGGTGAAAAAGAAGGATGGTACATGGAGAATGTGTGTTGATTATAGATAATTAAACAAGGCCACAGTGAAAGATAAGTTTCCAATTCCAGTAGTGGAAGAATTGATTGATGAGCTGGATGATTCTAAGTTTTTCTCAAAGCTGGATTTAAGGTCAGGGTACCACCAAATAAGAATGGAGGAGAGTGATGTGTATAAAACATCATTCAAAACTCATGAAGGCCACTATGAGTTCTTGGTGATGCTCTTTGCACTCACTAATGCTCCTTCCACATTTCAATCCCTTATGAACTCAGTCTTTAAGGAATTCATGAGGAAGTTTGTATTGGTATTCTTTGATGACATCCTAATATACAATAAGAGCTTGAAATCCCATTTGAATCATTTGAGACAAGTTTTGTCTGTGATGAGGACAAACTCCCTATTTTCTAAAAGAAGTAAGTGTGTTTTTGCTGCTACAAATGTGAAGTATTTGGGCCATATCATTTCTAGTAAGGGGGTAGCAACTGATTCAAGCAATGAAAGAGTGGCTAGTACCTAAAAATGTCAAGCAACTCAGGGGATTCCTTAGACTAACTAGTTACTATAGGAAGTTTATAAAAGATTATGTTGTGAAGAGTAGACCCTTGACAATATTGCTAAAAAAGAATGCCTTTCGGTGGAGTGTGGAGGCTTAGATTGCTTTTGAGGTACTTAAGACAGCTATGACTGAGGCACTGATATTGGATTTACCAAACCTTGATAAGACCTTTACAATGGAGACTGATGCTCCAGGAATAGGTATTGGGGCAATGCTGCAACAAGCGGGACATCATATTGCTTTTTTTAGCAAAGCATTGGCACCAAAACATCAAGCACTCTCTACTTATGAAAAGGAATTTTTGGCTGTGTTGAAGGCTTTGGAAAAATGGAGAGGTTATCTTTTGGACAGACATTTCAAAATTAAAATAAATCATTTCAACTTAAAGTACTTAATGGGACAAAGGTTAACTACTCCTTTTCAAACAAAGTGGTTGCCAAAGCTATTGGGGTTTGATTATGAAATCTCCTATAAAAGTGGTACTGAGAATGTTGTAGCAGATGCCTTGTCAAGGGTCACAAGTGGGGCAGAGTTGAATGCCATGGTCCTTACTTCCATTACTACTGATCTATTGCAACAAATCAAGGATAACTAGACTAATGATGATCAAGTTCAACAGATTTTGGTGCAATTGCAAAACCAAACTTACAAGAAGGACAAGTACACATTAGTAGATGGAATACTAAGAAGGAAGGGCAAAATAATGGTGGGCAATTATTTGCAGTTGAGAATGTTCATTGTTCATCATTATCATGCAGATGGTATGGGAGGACATTCAGGCACTACTGTTACCCTACACAGATTGAAAGAAATTTTTTATTGGGAGGGAATGCAGAAAATGGTGAAACAAGCTATAAGAGAATGTGTTGTTTACCAAAGGGAGAAACCTGACTTGTCTGCATATCCTGGTTTGCTACAACCCTTACCCATACCTAAGAAGATTTGGAGTTCAATTTCTATGGATTTTATTGAGAAATTGCCTAGTTCTCATGGAAACATAGTAATTCTGGTTGTGGTAGACAGATTAAGCAAGTATGCCTACTTTATTGCTATGAAACACCCTTTTACTGCAAGTACAGTTGCACAAGTTTTCCTAGACAATGTGTACAAGCTCCATGGGTTGCCTGATTCTATAATCAGTGATAGGGATAAGAACTTCTTAAGTCACTTTTGGCAGTCATTGTTTAAAGTTCTCAAAGTGCAGCTCAAGATGTCAACTGCCTATCATCCCTAAACTGATTGACAGACTAAGACTGTGAACAAGTGCTTGGGATGTTTTCTAAGGTGCATGACTGGAGAAAAGCCTAAGGAGTGGACAATGTGGCCTCCAATGGTTGAGTTCTGGTACAATACTAATTTCCATTCTGCAACTAACAATACACCTTTTCAGACAGTCTATGGACAAACACCCCCTCTGCATATTCCTTATGTGAATGGAGAAACTATGGTGGAAACAGTTAACAGAACCGCGAGGGCAAGAGAGGAGTCCTTACAAATGGTCAAGTTTCATCTTAAGAGGGCTCAAGATAGGATGGCCAGTCAAGCCAACAAACACAGAAGTGACAATGTGGGTGTATTTAAAATTGCAACCTCACAGACAAGTAACTTTCAGAAAGGAGCACCAGCACAAGTTTTCCTCCAAGTATTATGGACCCTTCATGATTCTAGAAAGTATTGGAGATGTGACCTACAAATTGGAATTACCCTCAAATAGTCAAGTGCACCCAGTCTTCCATGTTTCTCAGCTTAAGTTGTGCCAAGGGAGTTCACATAAGTCTGGAATCCTACCACATTGTGAACCTAATGGAGTGTTGTCAGCTGAACATGTGGCAATTTTAGATAGGAGACTGGCTAAAGTCAACAATAGAGCAGTCCCCTATGTTCTGGTCAAATGGTCCAACCACACAGATGAGGATGCTACTTGGGAAAACTATGCTGATCTCATCCAAAGGTACCTGGGTTTGAAGAACAAGCTTGAGGACAAGCATTGTTTGAAGAGGAAGGGATTGTTACAAGTCAAAGCATCTCAGGGACTCTTTGTGCAAAGTTCTGGAAGTTCAGGGACTGATTGTGTAAAATTTCATATTTCTGTGATAGTTCTCGCCCAAAAGCGGTTACCTTTCACCTTGCCTATAAAAGGCTTGTTCCTTTATTTTTCTCATTTTTCATCTTGATTTGTAAACCAATTTCTCTCTGTAATTCTCTTGTAATCGTTCCATTGTAATTCATACCACAACAACCCAATAACAAACCCTTTTTCGAATTGTGATTCTCTATTTTACGATTCCTAATTGTGTTTGTGCCATTGTTGAAGTGTTTTCTAGCTTAATCACTACTAAACACCTGTTACACATAGACAAGAAACAACAAATATATTGGTAATTGTTTCTAATAAAAAAAACTACAACCACAAACAATAAAAATTCAATTCATTTTTTTTCCAGATTTCTAGATCCGAAAATCTTTTGAAGAAAGAAAAGAATGGTGGTCGGATGTGGTTGTGGACATGATGACAGAGGTAGATCCGGTAACTTGGAGGTACGGGGAAGGAGCTAGTGACGGTCGGGATGGTTGTTGGAGCAGCAGATGCAGTGGTTATGGTGGTTGTCATAAAATTTCCGGTGGATTAACTTGGTGGTGTAAGATGATGGTTATAGTGTTGCGTGATAAAGATAGAAAATCTGTGTGAGAAAGAGTGATAATATTGGTGAATGTGGGTGTTGATGAAGAAGATAAGAAGATGACGAGGAATGTTTGATTAGTAGTGTTTTAACTGGTGTATGGTGAAAAGAAAAGATAAAAGAAAGGAAGTGTGTTCGGTTGAATTTGTGTTATGTTGAATGAAAATGACAAAATTATCCTTCCATGTGACTAGCACATGACACATTTAACGGTCAAACTAACAGAAATATCAGTCAAGGGACCAAACCCGATACGGGTCAAAAACATAAAGAGAGGATCCGAGAAAAAAAGATGAAGGTCTATTTCCGTTAAACCCGACAGACCACAGGGACCATTTATGCAATTAACTCTAACGTTACAATACTTGATGGAACTTAATTTCATTTTGTCAACATTAGAGTTAGGCGTGTAAACGAGCCGAGTCGAGCCGAGTACTGCCAAGCTCGAGCTCGACTCGAATACTAAAAATCGAGCTCGAAACTCGACTCGAGCTCGACCGAGCTTTATATTTCGAGCTCGAGCTCGACTCGTCATATAAACTCGAGCTCGAAACTCGACTCGAGCTCGACTCGTTTAGATCGAGTCGAATTCGAGTAGATCTCGAATAACTCGCGAGTTGTCTCGTCTCGTTTACACCCTAATTATAGTAGTCATATCTACCATTATTATTGTACTGCGTTTGATTGTCTTAATTGTCGACTTTATTTTATTCAGCAATTGTGGTATTTAAGAGTCCTTTGACTATCTAAGCAAAACAGCGTAACATACAAGGTATTGACTTGGAAATTCCTTGGTAGTAAAAAATTAAGTTTCTTAATGGAATTAATGATTTGTTAAGTAAACTTATTCAACAGTTGCCACGACATATATTCCGTCTAATTACTCGACGGGTACCCACGTAATGCGACGATGTGTACCCGGTAACTAAATATTGTGATGAGCAAACGTTGTTCATTTATATGTTTTTTCTAACAATAATTTTACGAAATAATGACAGATTTTAATTAAAATAGATTAATGCTCATAAATCCTTTTTACTAAGAGTTACAAAAAAATTTAAATGGGCTATTATAAACACATGCTAGTTAAAAAAACGTATACATTAAATCTGGTGTGAATTTAAAAATGTGTATGGTGAACATTGACTAATGGCTTTATATCTTTCCCAAACAAGAAATGTTTTGGTCCCTTAAAATATCTAAGACTTCTAAAATATAATCACACGGGTACCCGCCGCTGTAACGGCGGCGGATACCCTGTGACTATATTTTGCGACGGGCAAATGTTATTCGGTTAAATGTTTTTCTAACAACAACGGTACAAATGAATGATAATTTAAATTAAAATAACTTTAAGCAACAACAATGCAAAGTATTCCATATCCAAATAAACATAAGATCCAAACGAAAGAAAGGAATACATAAGTAGCATCTTTGAAACATAAGTTAAAATAGACCAGTACCCGCACGTTGCGACGACGAGTTCCCGTATAATTAAATCTTTCGGCGAGGGCTAGGCGAGGTTCAAGGACCAGAAGAACCTTAGATGGCTGAATCTATTATGTGTGAAGTATGATTAATTTGTGTTGTAGCTTTTTGATTCTTTCATAAACAATGAGTTCTTTTTATATTAAGATTTCATAACTGA
>BQNB010209619.1:0-10325 GCA_026074375.1 Tanacetum coccineum
ACTCTGTTATATTAAGGTTAAAAAAATTGTGCGCCCGGTCATATTTGGTCTTGGCTCCATCCCTACCGTTTTCACTATGAGAAACAACAAACTAGTCCAAAATGCATGCCTTCACACATAAATAAAAAGGTAAATTGTACAAGATCATAAACGAAAAATCAAAATTAACTTTGTTAGCCTCAATTTATTGAGTCGAACAAGGAAGTTCGGTCACTCTACGATGGAGCTTCGGTCTTTAATTAGTTAATGTTGTAATAGTATAATATCGGGAATCGGGCTCGATAGTGAATCTAATATTGTATATGTTTCGGGTTTAATCCCAAGCAAAACCCGAGCCCGGGTCCTAGTTAAATATCCCGCGCGTACCTTTAACGTGACGGGGTATATAAGCTTTTTCTTATTTAGAAAAAGCTAGTTGTTCATTTCTAAAATAATTCATTTCTCTTTTCTCTCTCAATTCTCTCTCCTCTTTCTCTCTCTAAACAACTCAATCTCTCTTTCTCATTTCTATCTCGATTTCGTGTTTGATTGTGTGAAGTGAAGTGTTAACGGGATCCTACAATTGGCATCAGAGCTACGTGTGGATTCGTGGTTGATTCGTGTGGTAAAACAAGCTCAAATTCGTGGCTTATTTTGTGGAAAAATACCCACGGCTCAAATTTTTTTTTGGGTCTAATGGTTTGTTAATCTTGATCTTCTCTTGTTCTACACATCAAAGAGGCTAGGTTGTATCAATTTCGTGGGTTATACAAGCTCCAAGTTCGAATTATAAGCTTTAAAAGGTTAGTGTTCTTCGTGGAGAGTTGCTTCATATTGGAAGATTTACAAAGATATACATGTTATTGTGTGTTAAATCTTCTTAGAGACGCTTAATATTGCAAATCCTAGCTTTGGTTCGTGGCTTAAATGCTTATTTGAGTGATTTTGAAAAAAAACGAGCTTGGTGTTCATAATGGCGGTTTGGTAAGGAAAGGGACAAGATCCACGATTTAAGGAAATAGTCAACGGCGGTTTGTTGACCAAAACAGCGAGTTGCCAAAAACAGCGAGTTGGTAAAAACAGCGAGTTGCCAAAAACAGCGAGTTGCCAAAAACAGCGAGTTGCCAAAAACAACGAGTTGCCAAAAACAGCGAGTTGCTAAAAACGGCGGGTTGCTAAAAACGGCGGGTTGCTAACGGCGGGTTGCTAAAAACGGCGGGTTGCTAAAAACGGCGAGTTGCTAACGGCGAGTTGCTAACCGGCGAGTTACCAAACAGCGAGTTACAAATTGGCAGCGGTTTGCTAAGAATTTTTTTTGGCAGCGGTTTGCTAGTAAAACATAGGCAGCGGTTTGTTTAATTCATTTGACGGCGGTTTGATTTAAAAAAAAAGTATCCAGACGACACCCTTTTTAGCGACACTTTTTTACGGAAAAAGTTGAGTAATATGTAATTTTTTATATAGCATTTCTAACTTATTTTTACACCAAATTCAAATTTTGGTAATAGGGTAAAAAAAATTTCGGTCGACACCTTTTTAGCGACACTTTTTGGCGGGAAAAATTAAGTAAAATATAATTTTTTCTATAGCCTTTTTAGCTTATTTTTACACCAAATTTAGATTTTGGTAATAAGGTAAAATTATTTAATTTTCATAATCCAAAAATTGGGCCCCCGCCAAATTCCAAACAAATCATCAAACCATAAACCAAAACCAAAACCATCAACAAGGACTTAAACTGCATTAATCATACAAGAAACAAACCTCAAGAACAATCGATTATTCATTCACGGTTTTCTATTGATTTTGTAAAACCCGTTACTTACAATATCGGATTTAATCAAAGACGTGTAAAATCCCTGAAGTTACATGCATACATAACCACAACTTCAATCACATCACATCCACTTAAGATCCAACAACTTTCACACTTCATAATTCATAATCATTCATTCATCATGTCAACTCCAGTCAACACATCCTCGACAGATAGTCAAATGCATAATAATATCATGGCAGCTGGTTCAAAAGACATCCACCAATGCTTTGGACCAGAAGATATTCACAATTGGATCACGTTTCTACGGTAAACATTGACACTAAACCAAATGGATGTGAGGGACTGAGAAAAAGCATACTATATGTGTCCCTACATTCCATCTACTGTACTAATTCAAGCTGTTGCAGCAGACGGAAGGTGTTTTCCTGCAGCTCAACAACATACAACAATTGAAACAGATATGAACAGGCCTCCAGAAGAACAAAGAACACTTTCTGTCTGAAAAGGAAGCAAATTTTCTTGCTTTTAAAATGTAATAGAGTATGATGATCTAATCCACTGTTGATGCTATTAAAACAACAATGAGAAGTTGATAGCATATGACAGGCTACTACAAGGGTGAATCATTGAACATACAAGATGTAAAGACCAATCTGTTCTGGGAATTTTGGGAAGTTATACTTCTCGTGATGGAATAGTTAATTTTAGACGATATTACTCACGTTTTATAAACTGATGAATATTGACAAGGAACAACTGCAGATACTATACAATGTAAGTGAAATGTTCAATTTCATCAACAACATTCTACCAGAAGGTCAAAGATTTGTGAACCGGTCATCAAGCAAGTCAAAAGCAATAGACACCATCTCATATCAACACTTTTTGACATTCCTGAAGTCAGTACACAAATGACGTAAAGATATTCCGTGCTGAGAGAATAAGCCAAAAGTGGCAAATCCATTAGCACTCTTGCGGCTGGCTCAACAAATTTAGATAATTACTATCAAGCACCAAAACCTTAAAGATCAAATGCAACATCATCTTCCACAAGACCAAGTGCATCTACCAGACACAAATTCAAAGAGATCACCAAATCAGTTACACCTCAATCTGAGTTAGTATCTGAAGAAGACAGTGATCCTGACCAAGCTCAGAGGGATAAGGACATGCAAAAGAATTTGGCACTTCTTGCAAAGTATTTCAAAAGCTCTACAAACCTACCAACAACAACCTTCGAAACTTCTTCAAACTCCAGGAACAAGACTGAAGATACTACACCAAGGTATAACAATGACAATCAGTCAGGGCAGTTTGGGAATCAAAGGACAATGACAGTTGCTGGGACTAGGGAAACTGTAGGCAGTCCGGTAGTGCAACAAACAGGATATAAGTTGCTTTAAACTCAAAAGGGATTTGGCAACTGATGCAAGGAGTGCAGGAAGCCAAAGCGTGTTAAAGACTACACGAATAAAAAAAAAATCAAAAAAAAAAACACAAGGAGAAAGCTGATGAAGTACAAACACGGCCCCCCTTGAACAAGTGTTCCACTGCAAGCTGAGCAAGCTGATTGGCTAGTTGACACGGATGAAGAGATTGATGAACAGGAATTGGAAGCACATTATAGTTTCATGGCAAAGATTCAGGAGGTCTTACCAGAAGAATCAGTTTCAACTTAACACCCATTGTGGAACAGGTACAAAACAATGAAGAAAAAAATGTGTTTGCCATGAAAGACACATTGTTGACAACCTGAATACATTAACACACATATGTTTTTGAAGAAGGATGAAAGTAATGTCACTCTGAATTCATCAAATATATGTACAAATGATATCAGTTGATCAAAATGCGGCAGAAAGTGTTGATGAGCGTGCTGCGCATGCTAATTTATTGCTAAATTTAACTCTTGATACTGAGGAAAACAAAATGCGATTAAAGCAATTAAAGAAAGCAAACGCAACATTGACTCAAGATTGGAAAAGTGCAAAACAAACCTTGATGAAACTAATAGTGCTTTGTGGGTAGGCTATTAGTTGACGGGATAGTTGATACCACTTTGGGGTGCTACTTCATAGTTCATACACACAAGTTACAGAAAACGACCTCAAAAGAGACGTTTAATAAAATGTCACATTCGATTAAAATTTCAGAGTAAAATCAGGTCCCAATAATTTATAATTTAACAAGATTACAAGATTTCAAACGTGAATCATTTTGTATATTTAAAGTTAAAAAGTTCTCGAATGTGAAAAAAACTAAGTCCTTGAGTTTTGTTGATATCCACGCGTCTCGAATGCTCCCAATGCTCAGCTAGCAAGATAATAACCTAAGAAAATACATGCAAAAACGTCAACAATAATGTTGGTGAATTCATAGGTTTAAGTAAAAACAGTATTGAAATAATTCAAGAAATATTTCAGTAAGAAAAGAAGCGTTACAAACTTAAAAGCATTACTTTAGAAATACCAAGTAGGGATTCAATAAAATTGCAAGTAATGTTTTATAGTAAATGAACCAAAAGGTTTAAGATCAGCCAGCGACAGTCAACGAATGCAATGTCAAGTAAATGAATTTAATAAAATTATCGCATTAAGCTCATGCCACCTGAAACGTTTAACCACGCATATACAATATGCATCTAAATTGCCCTTAACAGGTAATATTGCCAATATACCTAAGAAAATACTCAATACAAAATGTTCCTTAAGGGGTGATCGCACCATGGATGTTCACAACCCAGACAGGGCAGTCACGGCCCAATAGATCTACTTAATGTACTAGCGCTTACCCATCATAGGTAATTAACAGTGCATGAAATTCAGGGCCTTTTTGCAATAGGTACTCATGCAGATAAACTCATAATCGGGTCAAGCATACCCTTCAAGCACTTGTGTCCAATTTAAAACAAGTAATATGTTCAAAACTCTCAGTTTTGTAAATAGATATTCAATGATCCCAAAACGTATAGTAAGCAAATCAAGCTTTAATAATTCATTGGTAAACAACCATGTATAGAAACATGTGTAAAGCAAGTGATCTTTCGTTAAAAGCATTCATGTAACGCTTATGAAAATTGATAATTTTGCTTAGTAAAACAAGCATGTAATTTTCACCACCGAAAATTAGTTTGAAAACCAGTTTAAAGAAGAAAAGAGTGGGGCTTATGAACTCACCGTAAGTGGATGATCAAATAGAAACCAAAATGAGAAGATTACTCCAAATATAAAGTCGAGACCTATAAAGCAAAGTCGCGACTTAGAATGATACATGGAAATCATTATAATAGAATAGTTATACAATACTGGTTAAAGAATTCGAAACATAAGCAATATTGCACCAAGACTAAACCAAAGTGTTTTTAAGAAGACAATTGATGTCTAAGCTGGGGTCAAACTAAAATAAACATCTACTAAGTCTCGTCCCTTAATTCCTATCTCAATTGGATGTGGTTACACTTTTCATTTTTCCAATCCTAGACGTAAAAGTCAATTTCTGATTTTGTCAATTTAAAGAGAGCATAAATCCTAAACCGTAAAAGATATAGACATGAGGCTTTCACCTCTGGAAAGGCCTTGAAGTCTACTTTCCATAACATTAAGCCTCAAACTCCAAATGTTTACCAATTTTTAGAAAAGGACAATTTACTATCGCTAACTCAAAACAGAAAACTACCGTTTGCAGAATTTAGCCATGATCACCGGACCATATCTCTCATTCTATAAATGGATATATAAGGAGAGTGTTTTCACTCCTGGAAAAACCTACATTAAATATGTTTTTAAAACATTTAGCCAACATTCAACTAATTACCAATCAAACGGGAATTCAACTTTTACTAACCGAAGGTCAAACCAGATTTTACTGAATTTCTTGGTTTTGCCGATTATTTAGTTTCAAAAATCCTAAACTAAAATAGCAATGAATGTGAGGCCAAGTGGCTGGAGCTACATAATATGTCTAGCATTGACCCAAGCTTTAAAACCTAAACTTTTAGTTAAAAAACCCTGACATTAACATGCTTTCTAATCGAAGGTCCAGAATTGCTTCTAGTTCGTAATCTTTGACCATATCTCCCATACGGAGGACTTTAGTTAGTATACAACTATCTCATGATGCCAAGACCTATATCTATTCACCCATAAAATTATCTCACAGGCTCCAGGCCAAAATTTTGGAGAACAAGCTCCGTTTACCTGCTGTCCCAAAACAGTCTACTAAATCCTATTCTAAATCGATCCATAACACCTCTAAATCCTCAATTAATCCATTGATAATTGTAAAAAACACATATCCCATTATGCTTAGATATAACCAAATAAAACCCTAAAACAGTCCAAAAATAGCAAAAATATGCTTGTATTTGTGTTTTGTGTGTGCAGGTACGGATATATCAAAAATCACATGAAAACCGTCAAAAACAAGCAAACACGGACACGAGAACGGAAGAGTGAACAAAAGCCGAAAGCCAAAGCCAGGAAAAGTCAAGCCTCAGTCAAATCATGGTCAACAAAAGTCAACAAGACCCAAAATATTCCACTTAAGCCCCTCAACTTTCAGAAAAGTTCATAAATGTCCCTAAACCCAAATGGGCCTTACCCGGATCCTAAAGCCCAAAACCCTAGCCCATTCATTTTTCCATAAACCATAAGGGCCAGATTTGCAATTTCCAAAACTAGTTTATAACTAGAAAAGGGGAAAACAAAGAGAGGGACTGAAAATGCCAAAGGGACATAGTTTCAAACTAATTTACCCGTATATCCAGTTATAAAAACGCGCGAGATAACCATTTACTGTTCATCCGATCTCCTACAATACCCCGAAGCTGTAAAATGAAGGCAAATAGAAATTATAAGGGGTCACAGGACAATTCAAGGGCTCATATTACTAAGGAAGGGTCAAATCAGTCATATCATATCTCACTTAAGCTCACACTCAAGATGAGGCCACGTCAGAGTTGGGAAAGCACAAGTGAAGCTAAATTTTGCTCTATAATCACTCTCAAAAGAAGCACAATTAAGTCTCAAACGGATTGCCACGCTGGCAATCCGTGTGAGCATGTGATCCAACGGCTCTAAATCAAGCTCTAATGATTGGATAGGATGAAGAGTCAGATTGGCCAGATGCGTGTGATTCAAGCATAACTAGAACCTTCTCTCAGCACTTATAAAAAGGCTCTCACCTCAACACCTACATTTATCTTCTTATTTAGCTTTTCACCTAAGTGTAAGCCATAGATATAATGCTTATGTAATTTTCATTTTAAATTAGTTGTAATTGTCTTTTATCTAATGTAATCAAAGTTTTTTTTAATGAAACCTTAGTTTTGCTTTTAATTTCTATTAAATCTCTCTTTAATCAAAAGCTCTCAATAAGCCAAACTGTCTCATAAGCTCAATTCAGCTCTCAAGAGTCTATAAGCCACTTTGATTTGAGCTTAATTAGCCATAAACATATTTAAACTATATCATCATGCTAATTTCTAATTAACCTTTGGATTTGGATTTATGACATATGGAAGGGGCACTAAAATGGAAGGATCCCCAAGGACTATTACCCTAGCTTATTAATAAGCTAGGGAGCTTGTAGCTGCTCTTGTGGTACCTCTTGTTTAGCTAGAGGATAAAGTAAGTCTTACCTTTAAATTTCTTGTTCATTTTCCTTTCTAGCTTAATTTTCACTTACATACTTGCTTAATGCTTTTTTGCTTATTCAGTTGCTTATTAGTGCTTAATTACCTTTTATGTAGCTTAATGACTATGATTGCTTATCTGTTTTTGATTGTCTTAGTCTAGATCATTGTTTTTATAAAATTTGTCATATAAGTCTTAAAAAAACCAAAAATAGTAGGAAATAAGTTTAAAACTTAGATTAATGCTTAATCAGTTGTTAATTGATGTTAGTTAGGGTTGTTATAAGCTAAAAATAATCTGGTAATTAGTGCTTAATAGTTAGTTTTGCAATTTAAGTTAAAGTCATTTCTGTCAAAGAGGTAAAGGGGTGTTTGGATTAAGCTACTTTGACTATCAAAAGTCAAAAGTTTTTGTGCAAACCTTTTTAGACAGCTTTGAATTTAGTTAAAAACAATAGGAAAATGGAGTTTTACTAAGTTAGATTTGGGAAATTTAGAAATTTGAGCTTATATTAAGTGAGGCCAGCAACTAGGAATTGTCTTTGAATTTCACTTGTGCAAACTTTGATCTAAGCCCTCCAAGGCTTAGATCTTGCTTGCATTTTACTTGTACACTCTACTTGAGTGTTTCTAAGTACAAGGATTTCCCTTAGGAAACCTGCACTTGATTGCACTTGTGCAAAGTGCACCAGTAACAGAACAAGAAGTTAGTACTGCAGTCACATTAGCCTAATTGTAATAAGTAAAAGTAGGTCTTAGGTGCTTAGGTTCCAAATAGGAGTTTAGAATAGTTATAGC
Source organism: Tanacetum coccineum (assembly GCA_026074375.1). Lineage (NCBI taxonomy): Eukaryota > Viridiplantae > Streptophyta > Magnoliopsida > Asterales > Asteraceae > Tanacetum > Tanacetum coccineum. The sequence goes on from BQNB010209619.1 coordinate 8,190, forward strand.
TTAATATATATTAAGTCCTTAATTTACATTTCTAGCTTATTTACACTACTTAAATTTTAGCTGTCAAATGTCACAATAATACCCTTAATAGCCAAAAACATTTAGCAATAGAATTTAGCTTTTAAATTAGAGTCCTACTTTAAGTATAGGTTTATTCTTAGATTAAGTTTGCTATAAGTGTTTAGTCAAGTTTGCAAATGCTCATTTTTTGTTTTGCTTTTGACATTGAGCTTATTTGGTTTTGAGCTAGATTGATAGTTCCCTGAGTATTCACTTTCCAACATCACTTCAGTGTCATTTACCATTTTAAGTTCATATTTCTTTTCATAAATAGATTTAGCACTTATAAGCTTTCCTAGACACTTATTCCTTTTTAGAATTGAGCTTAATTTGAGCTGTTTATAGCTGTTTAAGTGAGAATAAGCCCAAACCCCTACTCACTGTAACAGCTTATTGATAAGCTGTTTTTGAGCTTATTAGTTAGTTATAGCTTAAGTCCCTTTTATTAAAGTAGCTTAATTTAGTGTCCTTTTTAATTCCTAGTATTTAGTTTTTCTTAAAAGTAAAAAAAAAAAAAAAAAAAAAAAATAGCAAAAAGGGGTTGCCCACACTCGAACCACTACCTCCCACCACAACAATAAACGCCCTTAACCATTTTTGCTTTACAAAAAAAAAAAATAAAAAAAAAAAAAAAAAAAAAAAAAAAAAAAATAGCTCATCCATTCATATCTCTCACAATTTAATACTAGTACACGTTTTAATTTCCCTTTTTCTATAATAAGCCGTAGCCTAATAAGCTCATTTGAGGGCTTATTCATTAAGCAATTTGGATTTTCTTATTTTTCTTGTATTCCTGCTAGTGTTTAAGATTTTCCCTGAAATTTTTTATGAATTTTTCCAACTTAAATTTTTATTTTTATCAATTTTCGAAAAGTTTAAAATCCTTAAAAATACATAAAATAGAAAAAAGTTTCAGAAAAATACAAAAAAATAGTTTTTAGTTTTAAATAAAAAATTAAGTTTAGTTTACATCCAGTAAAACAATTTTAACACTATTTTAAATTTTATTTTCGAGCTTTTATTTTAAACTTTAAAAATAGGATTTTAATAATAAAAATAGTTAAAAATAGTTTTCTTTGCTTTTATAATATTTTAGACTTTTCTAAACTTAAAAATCATTTTTCCAAATTTTTAGTACTTAATTTGCTATTTTTTAAGATTTAATTAGATTAAATTAGTTTTTTAATTCATAATAAATTCAAAAATAACCAAAAAAATGTTTTTTCTTTTTCCTAAAATTTTCTTTTGTCTTATCTTAGTTTTAGAATTTTAGTTTACATTTTTAGGGGTTAATTTTAGTTTACTTGCTTAATTGTCACGTTTAATTCGTTTCCCGGTATTTGTTAAGTGTTTTAGTTGTTTGTTTTTAATTAGTAGTTAAAGAAAACCTAATCAATCTTCGAACCCATTCAAATCAATATCCAATATCGTGCGAGGTTTCAATTTCTCAAATCATTGGGAAAACGACCCGGGAAATTATACTTTCCGGTAAAAGATACGTATATTATATATTATATATATATATATTTTAAAGAGTGAATTTTCCTTAGGGAATTTTCTTAATTGCTCTTGTTGAAAAGATATTATATATATTATTAGTATATTATCTTACGTATCAATACACATTTATATATCTCGCGATAAGATACAATACTCAATTATTTATTTAGGGACGAAACACATTGCTTGCTTTTAAATGGATACAATTACTTTGAACTTATATCTATTGTCTAAGTAACCGTTAACCCAGTATATCTTTGGAAAGAGGCACCCAGCATGTCTTTGGGAAGAGGCACCTAGTAGGTGTTTGGGAAGAGGCACCCAGTAGGTCTTTGGGAAGAGGCACCCAGTATATCTTTGGGAAGAGGCACCCACGTGGTAATAACACGTAACAACATGAATTATGGTTAAGGTTTCGGTGTCAGGAAGTTAGAGTAATTGTAATCATTGTTTTATACACAGATGAATATTTACTATGCCTTGAAGAAAGTGGCAATACATACTTGAAACATTTTGGTGATATGTATATAAATATCATACATGCTTTGAACAATTGCGGTTCAACATTCATACGTA
>BQNB010209622.1:0-10325 GCA_026074375.1 Tanacetum coccineum
CAAGCACATTTTTGCCATTTTTGATCCGTTTTGGGTTGAATTGGGCCTTTTTAAGTATGTATAGTTTAACAACTATCAGATACCTTTTAAATCTTCCTTAGGGTTGGTAATAGTGTTACCAGGAAGAGTTCCAGAACCGGAAGTAGAAGCTGTATTAGCAGTAACAAATTTTGAAAGCATATCAGTCAAATTTGCCATTTGGGATTGCAGGTTTTGACCTTGGTTTTGCATGTTTCTCAATACTGCATCATTGGCTGTGACATATCTTTCAAAATCTGTTTTTGACACACCGTGTGTCTGAGGAGCAGGTCCTTGATGAGCTACTGGTTGATTAACTACTGGTTGATGAACCGGAGGTCGATAAATCTGACCTTGGTTGAAATTGTTTCCTCGATTGAAATTGTTTTGACTATTTGCATGAGGATTCTGAACGGGAGGAAAACTAGGAGGTCGAATCTGATTTGAGACCATTGGAGGTCGATAACCAGAATTAGCTTGGTTGAAATTGGCCGCAGCGGCCTGGGACACATACTCTTGGATATTGTCATGGTAAATGTTGCTGTTAGTGGCTGGACAGTTTTGATAAGAATGACCTCCCCCACAAGTTACACAACTTTGTTCAACCGCTTTTACGGGGGCGGAAGCTGGGGTTTGGTTCTTTCTGTCAAGAATTAATGCCCGAACCATGTCTTTGAGTTCAGCAACATCAGATGAGACTGCTTGGGTGGAAGAGCTGGTACTCATTTTAGCTACAACAGCTTTGTTTCTTGGTTGACGTACCTTAGACTTGCTCTCGATGATTTTTAAACATTCTCGAGGCATTTTGTCTAAGAAGTTACCACCGGCAGCAGAGTTCAATGAATCTTGATCAATTGAGTTGAGGGAATTGTAGAATGTATCGAGTTGATGCAATTCTGAAAATCCATGATGAGGGCATCCCCTTAAAAGATCATTGAAACGATCCCAAGCCTCATAAAACGTCTCATCAAATTTTTGCTGAAATCTCGTGATTTCATTTCTGAGATTTGTCGTTTTAGAGGGAGGGAAGAATTTGTTAATAAATTTCGAAACAAGATCATCCCATGTTTCAATCGATCGAGGGGGTTCTTTTTCCAGCCATATCCGGGCTGCCCCTTCGAGAGAAAACGGGAAAAGCATAAGTTTAACCGACGTATTTGGTACGTTCGGAATCTTCATCGTAGAAGTGATCTTGTTGAAATAACGGATGTGAGCATGTGGGTCTTCTTTATCATTTCCAAAAAATTGCTTGTTTTGGACAAGATTCAGAAGACCATGCTTGATCTCAAAGTTATTCGCGGTGATTTCCGGAATAACTATCGCATCCTCGTACCCCTCGGTGGGTGCTTCGAGCAGTTGCGCCATAGTACGATTATCAGCCATCGTAACTATGGGAGGATTATCAGGTTTCTCAAGATTGGATGATTCAACAGAAGTTTGTCGGACTTGTGGTTGTCGACGTCTACGGGCTTGAGAACGAGTGCGCATGCACAAAATAGAAATATAAAAAGAAAATTTACACTAATTTTTTTTTTTTTTCCCCCGATTCTGGTTGTTTTGATGGTTTTGCATAGGAGGAAAACCGGGAGGTCGAATTTGGTTAGCAACCATCTGAGGTCGGTAACTGGCATTCCCTTGGTTGTAGTTAACTGCGGCGGCTTGTGACACGTATTCTTGGATATTGTCACGATAGTCATTGGTGGCTGGACAATTCTGGTAAGAATGACCACCCCCGCAAGTTACACAACTTTGCTCGATCGCTTTTACGGAAGCGGGAGCTGGAGTTTGGTTTTTCTTATCGAGAATCAATGCTCTAACCATATCTTTTAGCTCAGCAACATCGGATGAAACTGCGGGGGTAGAAGAGCTCGTACTCACTTTTGAAACAATGGCTTTGCTTCGTGATTGACGAACTTTGGATTTGCTCTCGATGATTTTTAGGCATTCTCGAGGCATTTTATCCAAAAAGTTACCACCCGCAGCGGAGTTCAATGAATCTTGATCATTTGAATTTAGGGCATTATAGAATGTATCGAGTTGATGCAATTCTGAAAACCCATGATGCGGGCATCCCCTAAGAAGATCATTGAATCGGTCCCATGCCTCGTAAAACGTTTCATCAAATTTTTGTTGAAATCTCGTGATTTCATTTCGAAGATTTGTTGTTTTAGAGGGAGGGAAGAATTTGTTAATGAATTTCGAAACAAGATCATCCCATGTAAGAATCGATCGAGGGGGCTCTTTTTCAAGCCAAATCCGGGCTGCTCCCTCGAGGGAAAATGGGAAAAGCATAAGCTTAACCGACGTACTCGGGACGTTCGGGAACTTCATCGTAGAAGTGATCTTGTTGAAATATCGGATGTGGGCATGTGGGTCTTCTTTATCGTGTCCAAAAAATTGCTTGTTTTGAACAAGATTAAGTAGACCATGCTTGATCTCAAAGTTGTTCGCGGTAATTTCGGGAACAACGATCGCATCCTCGTAACCCTCGGTGGGTGCTTCGAGCAATTGCGCCATAGTTCGATTATCGTCCATCGTAACTATGGGAGGATTGACCCAAAAACGTGGTCCAAAACAAAATCCCGTACCCGACCCGTTCTTTACACAGATGGAAAGTGTAAAAATGTCCTATGAAAAATTTTAAAAATTTTTCCTACAAACTAGATGACAAAAGAAAATTTTCTAAAAAAGCAAAATATTTTTTTGATAATTTTTGTATTTTTTATGAATTAAATAAACTTTTATCTAAATTAAATTATAAAAAATATTAAACGATTACTAAAAATTCTGAAAAATTTACAAAAAATACTTTACTTTATAAAGTTCCTACGAAAAATAAGAAACAAAAATAAGCTACAGAAATAAGCCCCGAAATAAGCTTACACAGCTTATAAGGCTTATAAGCCACAACACCCTTAAATATTAAACACCTTGGGTCTTTAACGAAAAAGACCCAAGGGCGCAGTGGTAGAGTGTGTTGTGTAAAAGGGGATGTATCGCTTGGTCCCGGGTTCGAGTCTTGCTCACCCGGGCCAAGTGTCTTCCCCTTTTTTTTTTTCGAAAACTCAAAGAAGCAAAGTTGTTAAGCTCGTGGGGCTTAACAACTTTGTCAACTAGAGCTTTTTATGAAAAGCAATGAATAAGCTTAAAAATAAGCTCAAACTTGACAGTTTGGCTTATTTGGGCTTAAAGGCTAAAAAAAAGCTAAGTCCTTTTGGACTTAGGGACAAATAAGCTAGACTAAGGACTAGATAAGCTAAAAGAGTAAACCTAACCTAAATAAGCTATAAAAAGTGAAAAGCTTAAACTAAATAAGCTGGGACAAAGGCTTAATGACAGAAATGCTTAAAACAAGCTTAAAAGGGCAAAAGCACTAAAATGGGCATTCAATTAAGCTAGCAAAAGGGAAATAAGCCAACTAACAATCTAACTTAACCTAAATAACCACTAGGAAACAATTTGAGCTTATGGAACAAGCTCAATAAGCCAAAATCAAAAAATAAGCAATCCCTCAGCCTAAGTTATGTGAAAACAGCCAAGAGGCAAGTTTGGCCTTAAAAATAAGCACACAAATGAGCTTCTTAAGGTCTGAAACTTTGAGGGCTTATTTAAGAGCTTATAGACTCTTAAAATAAGCCAAAAATTTTGGCTTAAGTGTGCTTAAAGACTGAGAAAAATAAGCCTAAAGTCTCCCCTTTGCACCAGGGGAGCTTTAAGGCAAACCTCAATCACCCTCAGCCGTTTTCTTTAAAAATCATAAAGTTATAAAAACACCCTAACGAAAATTTTTATATTTTTCCTACAGAACTAATCGACTAAATAAAATTTTCTAAAAAAGAAAAATATTTTTTTTGATAATTTTTGTATTTTTTATGAATTTTTTAAACTTTTAACGAAATTAAATTATAAAAAATACTAAACGACTTTGAAAAATTCTGAAAATTTTACTAAAAATACTAGACACTATAATAAACCTACGAAAAATAAGAAGCCTAAAGTTTGCTTATAAATAAGCCCGTAAATAAGCTGTAAACACTTATTATCTAAAAAGCCGATAAACACCCTAAATACCCGAAGAGCCCCTTGGGAAACGAACAGTACAGTCCCAAGGGCGCAGCGGTAAGTGGTGTGTGTAAAGGGGGATGTATCGAGGGTTGAGACCCGGGTTCGAGTCTTGCTCACCCGGGTAACCCCTTGTCTTCCCCTTTTTTTTTGGAAAAACTTTGTGAAACAAAGTTGTTAAGCTTTTGGAGCTTAACAACTTTCAAAACTACAAGTTTTCGTGAAAGCTTATAAATAAGCTGAAAATGGGCTTTTTAAAACGACAGTTTTGCTTAAAATAAGCTAGAGGGCAAAAAATGACTAAGTCTTTAGGACATTTGGACTAATAAGCTGAAACTAAACTGATAAGCTAAAAAGAGGGACCTAACCTAGATAAGCATTATGAGCTAAATTCTACAAACTAAATAAGCTAAAAAAAGGAGCTTAAGTGACAGAAGCCTAAACTAAGCTTAAAAGGCTAAAATGCTTAAGGGTACTAACTGTTAACACTTAAATAAGCAAAGGAAATGGAAAATAAGCAAAACATCTTAACATACTAACCTAAAAAGCTATTAGGAACACAATTAAGCTCATTAAATAAGCTCAATAAGCCAAGAAAGTGGCTTAATACCTCAACAGTACTAACTAAAGAGTTAGTACTGTTGGTGTACAATTTAAGGCGAGGACAAAACTTAGCTTAAAAATAAGCCATCAAGAGTGCTTTTTAAGGCCTGAAACTGAGGAAATTTAACAAAGAGCTTATTGGCTCTAAAGAAAAGCCAAAAGCTTGGACTTAAATTCACTAGAAAGCTAGAAAAGAGGGCTTAAAAGTCACCCCTTTGCACCAGGGGAAATTAAGCCAAGGACAAGTGCTTAATTTGAGACATCTGTATTTAAAGCCTGACAATAAGCTCAAATAAAAAAGAAAAGTTGAAACAGATTAAGTACACTAGGAAATGGACTTATGCACCAATTTTAAGAACCCAAAACACATTTAAACTTGCTGATTTTGGAGAGTGAAAGAGGGACTTTTTGCTTTTAAAAACTGAAACTTAAAACTTTGGTGGTTTTGACTCAAAAAGTCAAAAGGACTCAAGGACTTGTGACAGCTTGTTTAAAACACACTAATGACACTCTTTTTGACACTAACACTCAAGATTACAAGAGCTTATGAAATAAGCTCTTGTAGCCTTTTTTAAACACCACAGTTTCAAAGGTGACTTAAAAAAAACTTTGAAAAACAATTTTCAAACTTAAAAACTTTTAAAAACAGCCTCAAATAAGCTTAATACTTAAGCTAAATCTAACTTAATTACCACAACCCATACCAAACCATTTTTGACCCGTTTTCATTGTTAACCCAAACACCCCCTTAATTTTGAAAAGTGATTTTAAAACCTATAAAAACTGAAGTAAACTAAAATTTTTAAAAGGCTACTACTACTTAAACAATTTTGAACAATAAAAAGGTAAAAAGCATATCAAATAAGCACTGCTATAGCATGATAAGCTAATGACTATAATAAGCTAAATTAGGCAGTTGGGGCAAGAAGATGAAATGAAAGCACTAAAGGGACACTTTAAGCATTAGTGAACACAAATAAGCACACAAGAACATTAATAAGCTAAGAATAAGCTAAATAAGCAATTGCTACAGTACTTTTTAAGCAAAATTTAAAAGGAATGTACCTCTAACCCTTGCTCAAAACAGGGTTTTTGAAACCTAATTAAGCTCTAAAACCCTACCCAAAGCTTATAAATAAGCTTAAACTAAGCAATAACCAATAAGCCTTCCAAAATAGCTTATTCATCCATTCTTGATCACACAGTAACCTTGCCTTTTCTTTTAAATTTTTCTTAAGGTTTTCAAAAACAGGTTGTAAAATGGCTTATAATGAGAGCTTAAAAGTTTTAAAGAGATAATTGAAATTTAGAACACAAATGTAGACTAAAACTGAATTTTCATTAAAAATTGAAGTACAAGTACATGAAAGACTTTAAACTGAAAACTAAAACTTAAAACATTAAAAACTACATGCCCTGCCACAATGGGCTTACATTGCTTAAATAGTAAAAACGACTAGGGTTCCTCCTTGTCTTCACTTGGGTGTGTTACTTTGAAGATACAAAACAGCCTTCTTGTGCTTGTTGTGAAAGTGTAGAAAACACAAACAATTCCTAGTCCTTGGATTGCCTTTGTGCTTGTTCGGATCATCATCTCCACTCTTCATCATGCTCGAAAGTTGTGAAATTACCAAGTTGGCAATTTGTCTTGGTAGAAGTGGCAGTGGAGGGGGAGTGTGATGTTTACTCATGGGGTTGTTTGGGTTTGCAGGATAAAGGGGAGGAAGGAGACTCGTGAGTTGGTTGGGATTTGAAAAAGGCGGGAAAACTTTTATAAGAAGGGGACAGGGTAAAGGTTTGGTAAGTTGGCAAGATTGGTCCTTGAGGGTTATTTGTAGTTTTGCACTTTTCGTCCTTTTGGTTAAATGAGTTTGAGGGTTTGGCAAGAAAGCCCCCTCAACTCATATAAGGTTCTTGCAAAGTCGGTCCTTGTGTAATACAAGTATGGGGACTTGGCAGTTTTGCCCCCCACTTGTTACTTCAAGTAATTTGCAAAATCAGCCCTTGTCTTTAATCTTTAAGAATATAACCTTGGGGATTGGCAATTTCAGTCCCTCAAGTTATATTTCTTCTGACTTTGACTTCCTCTTGACTTTGACTTTGTCGGGGTTGACTTCGACTTGGTTGACTTTTTGGCTTCGATTTGGCTTCGTTTTTCGTCCTTTTCTTAGATATCCGTTCCTGCACAACACAATTAGCAAAACAAGCATATATTTGGCATTTTAAGTCCGTTTTTGGTTATTTTAACTTGTTTTTAAAGGTAAAAGGTATGTGTAATTAAACACATACCATACTCCCTCCAAAAAACTGTTTTTTTTTACCATAAAAGCATATATTATCCTCACAATCACCCACAGATCACACACATTCTTACCATCACAACCACAAACATATCACACTGTTATTATGGTGAAGATGGTGCCATATGAAGCTTTTGCGTGTCCGTTGGGAGCGGAAGAGGTATTTCTGCGAGAATCGTATCAACCTAAAACCCTGTAAACTATACTTAGCATGTCTGGCGATCAACGGTGAACAATCAATATGCATTTTTGTGTAATATATAAATAATATGGTTAGTTGTTAAAACTTATTATCTTTACTTTTTAACAGTCTCTCGAAGACACTTTCGGATGTAAATTTTTTTTATGGAAAGAGGAACGAATCCGTCTACTGGTTGGTTCTCCTGGAGTTTTAACGACTCCAATTTATTCTCCAGGATCTTCATCGACTCCAATTTATTCTCCAAGATCTTCAACACCTCCACGCTATTCTTCGGGAGCTTCAACACCTCAAAGCTATTCTCTGGGAACTTCAAAAAATGCACAGTGCTCAAACTGCAAGCACTTGCTTGATAAGATAACGGTACTCGAGGCAACGATATATATGTATATTTCACGAAGTTTACAATAACATGGGAAAACTTGATTTGGAGTAGTTTGTCATTTGGAATGTAATTCGTATGCTTTAAGAGTCGGTTTGTAAGTCTCGTATTATTATCGTTCTAATATGTTTAAGTGTCTGTTTGTAAGTCGCTTGTGTTACTACAAGTGGTATGTATAATATGTAACTAAATGAATGTTTGTTTTTGTGTTACTTGACGAATGTGCATCTTGAAAAAGTATACGATATATCATGTTCAACTATAGAAGGGTAGTGTATATGAACCTAGAAAACGGAGTGTTTTTTTATATAGTTATTATTTAAAACCATACAACGAACCGAGAAAACGGAGTGTTTTTTATATAGTTATATGTTAAACACATATTTTAAAACCACACAAGAAACCGAAATGTTTTTTTAGTATTTATATATTTTAAATAATAATTATAAAATATATTTTATAAATAATAATGATTTAAAAGCATAATTAATTTTTTTAATAAAATACATAATCCCGGGCGACATGTCGCCCGGGAAACGTGAGCGGGAAAAATTGCCGCCAGGAGTATCGTTAAAATTTTTTGTTAAATTTTAATAAAAAGTTTCCCGGGCGACATGTCGCCCGGGAAAAAATAACGAACGTTAATTACCACTAATTACCACGCTTAATCATTCACGTAAAATAATTTTTTTATAAAAAGTTTCCCGGGGAGCGGGAAAAAATGCCGCCAAGATTTTCGTTGTTTTTTTAGTCAAATTTTAACCAGGTTATCCCGGGCGACATGTGTCGCCCGAAAAACTCTATTAATACTTTGATTAAAAAGTCTATAAGAATTGGTGCCACGTTGGACGGACTTTTGTCGTTTAGTGACGTTTCCCGGGCGATATTGTCGCCCGGACAACTCGTATCACATGGTCTATCTTTTTCTTGTGAGAATATCTCGCTAGCCTGATATATTACAAGTAATATAAGAGCATGGGTGTTATAACATATTAAACCCTAGTTTTTGGTGTCATGTCATGACACATTAAATTTAACACCAACATTTTTGTCATAAAACCCTATTTTATGACTTGTCGTTTTATTTTTTATTTTCCATTTATCTAAGCCAACTAACTTTTCAATAATTATAAATACAAACATTACAAATTATCTAATTTTGTTGTTAAATTGTATACATAATTTTTTTAATTTTATACACAATTACAAATACATAATAGAAAACCAAACACAAAGACTAAAGCTATAATTTTTTTATGTTTTAGGGCAAAACATTAAATTATTTATTCTCAAAAAAACCATTTTCTTCTTCATCCGAGTGTGCAAACACTAAAACACACACTTCACACATACATTACACAATAAACACACACACCATTCTACCCCCTTAAAAGAATTTTGACCCTAAAATTCAGCCACTAATATCGTTAAACAAATACGGGTACTTTAGCTTCATCTGATCTTCACGTTCCCACGTGATTTTAGGTCCATGTTTTAAATTCCATCGTACCTTAACAATGGTAATTCTACTCCGTTTCAACTTCTTAAACTCTCTCTTTAAAATTTCTACATATCAGCCCGTTATACAGGGAAAAAGCGAACATAACAAGCACAACTACTCCATAGGAGGATACTACTAAGACTAGATTACAATTGACTCAACAAACATCAAAAAACCTATTTCTTCCTCCTGCCACGGACCGTGATATCAAGATCATCACAAATAGACTGAAGGTGCTCGGACATATCATGATTCTCGTACATATCGTCATCATACGGGTCATAATCATCATTATCCGAATAAGAATCCCTTCATTGTTCCAACAAGCTATTAGTACCATAACCTTTATTACTTCCATCTTTACCACTCGTTGAAATCCTTAAGTTAGATGTTTCATCAAAAACCACTTCTACTTCACTAGCACGTTCCACAATAACCGGATGATTCAATATGTTCTCCTTGTACATTAGATGTTTAATGTATGAGTCGATATGTTATCGATGTATATTAGATGTTTAACGTATGAGTCGATATGTTATCGTTGTACATTAGATGTTTAACGGATGAGTCGATATGTTATCGTTGTACATTAGATGTTTAACGGATGAATCGAGATGTTATCGTTACACATTAGATGTTCAACGGATGAGTCAAGATGTTATTTCATTATAACGATGATAGTTATATCAAAGGTAGAAAAACTACTTAGAAACCACCTATAAGTAGCTAGAACATGATAAGTAAGTGTCTCAATCTTTGCTGAATTATTTCCTTCTTGATCTTCCTTTTCACGATGATTCTCAACGATCTCATACTCCCGCCAAATACTCCCTCCAAAAAACTATTTTTTACCATAAAAGCAAATATTATCCTCACAATTACCAACAGATCATACACATTCTTATCATCATAACCACAAACATATCACACTGTTATTATGGTGAAGATGGTGCCATATGAAGCTTTTGCGTGTCCTTGTAGAGCCGGAGATGTAGTTCTGCGAGAATCATATAAACCTAAAACCCATGGTAAACTATACTATGCATGTCCACGATCAAAGGTGAACAATCACATGCTTTTTTGGTGTAATATATAAATAATGTGGTTAGTTGTTAAAACTTATTATCTTTACTCTTTAACAACCTCGCGAAAACACTTTTGGATGTAATTTTTTTTAAGGAAAGAGAAACGAGTCCGTCTACTAGTTGGTTCTCCTAGAGCTTCAACGACTCCAATTTATTCTCCAGGATCTTCATAGAC
>BQNB010209632.1:0-10324 GCA_026074375.1 Tanacetum coccineum
TGCGGTTTGAATTTAGATTATGTTTCTAATTATGTTAAAGATGTATAATTATGTTAATAAGCTGTGATTGATGGTGTTAAAAAATTTTTGGGCGGCAGGGCAGCGGGCAGGCTGAATACCGACGACAAGACCCGGAACCTCTCCTTAAAGGAAATCACGGATAAAAAAGGCCCCGTCCCGATCCGGTTTGAGCTGCGTGACAAACAAACCCTTATGCCTCTCAGTGACCATGCGGCTCATTGGTCCAGCTACATCGGGGAGGTCATTAGGGGTGTGCCTTTGTACTACCCTTCTTGGCTGAAGGTCTCGAAGGACCGGAAGGCGACGCTCATTACAGACATTAGGGTCAGTTATCCTTTTATGTTTATTTCATTATCGTGTTCATTTATTTAATTGTGTATATTTATCTAAATTCGTTTATTTATTTATATCATATAAATAAATAAACAAATTTAAATAAATATATAAATTATATCTCTAACTCTGTCTTCGTTTTGTTGTATATGATTGCAGACCCAGTTTGATCTGAGGCCGCACATGGAATCCCCCGACTGGACAGAGATCAACGCCGGCATCCAACAGCACTTGCAAAAAGCGTACAATTCCAACAAGGCTGCTTTCAAGGCCCAGCATTGGGTTATAGACCCCACGTCCGGGACTTACAATGTGGAGAAGATTAGGTGGGCACGTCCTGAGGACATTACGGCAGAATAGTAGGATAAGTATATTTAGTTTTGGAATGATCACAGGAACATTGCCTGAGCCGCTCAAAATTGGCAAAACTGGGCAAAGAGCACAGTCATATCTCGACAGTGATCTCGGTCGCTTGCTCGCCTTCGAGATGACATGGTAATAAACAGCGAGGGCACATTCCCAGTGTTGGTAGGGTATTGCCAGCACGGGCCACAGCCGGCCCAAGTACGCCCGCGTCTGAAAGCACGCTCAACAGCCTACACAAAAAGGTGGACTTCATGATGAGTCTTTTCAAAAGTGACTCAAAGTACTCAGATATGTTTTCACAGTTTAAGTCGGGTAGTGCCAGCGGGAGTGGCGGGTGCGGGGACGACGAGGAGAGTGCCGACGATCAGGAGGACGAGGATGAGGATGGCGATGGCGATAGTTAGTTGTGTAATATATGGGTTAGTATGCTACATTGTTACTTTATGTTCATCTTGGCGACCTGTATGTAAACACTTGTTTCCCTATCCTATCATGTTGAATATTGACTTGTAAGCCCCGTTTATGACTAGGAAGCAACGTTTTGTAGACTTATTCGGATTTTGGACGATTTAGCTTTATTATGTTTTGGTTTTGGTACAAGTTGTGATGTATTTGTATTGCGTTGATCCGTTATATTGTATTGTGTTTTGGTACAAGTTGTGATGAGTTTATACAGGTTTTGGTACAGGTTTGATGTTTGGTAGATTTTTTCCGGAAAAAATCCGGAAAAAATCTGGAAATCGCCTGCTGTGCAGGCTGCATTTAAAAAAAATGCAGACTATTCCCCGGCGACATGTCGCCGGGGATAGTATTTAAAAAATGCAGGTTTTTAAAAAAATGCAGAGTATTCCCCGGCGACATGTCGCCGGGGATAGCTTTTAAAAAAAATTATACGTTAATATTCCCCGGCGACATGTCGCCGGGGATAGCTTTAAAAAATAAGTGTCTTAATTACTTAATTTTAACTAGGACATTCCCCAGCGACATGTTGCCGGGGAATATGTGGCACGGTGGTACTAATTACTTGACTGAAAAATATGTGGGACCCACCTTGTCGCTGGGGAACGTATCCCTAGCGAGCGTTCCCCAACGACCATTCCCCAGCGACAAGTCGCTAGGGAAAGGTATCCCCAGCGACAAGTCGTCGGGGAATCCCCCAAAATGTCGCTGGGGATAGCGGTTAATGTTGTAGTGAAACGAGAACCCTCTGGTAGTCCCAACGGTGGATCGTTACAAATGACATTCTCAACAGCAACAACTCCCATACTTTGATACATGCATCTATCCAATGCTGAAACTAGCCTTTCTTTTTCCGTCTCATTTAGATACTCTCTGTTTGGACTCACCAATACTGCACCTCTATAAGACTGTCCCGCAACTCTTGCAGCACCGCTATAATGAAACAAACCCCAGCTTAAATCTTCAGAAACATCCACAGTCGTCCAATACTCATTTGACACAACTCCATTATCTAAAACACTAAAATAAAACGTACCCGCCACTTTCCCTCTTTTTACTCTATACTTTCGTCTCCTCCAAACCAACTTACCATCCAAAGTTTTAACTTGAAAAACAGGTTCATACCAAAATGAGCCCTTTGCTTTTCCCCTATAAAAAAATTGGTATTGACACGGGAACTGATCGTACGCCGGGTTTTGACCTGCCACAACACGCCAACTCCAATCTAGATTCCCGAGCCAGCCCACAAAAAGATCCTTAGCAATCTCATGTGACAATATTTTTTCTTGGAATTTAACCATTGGTGGGACAAATGGTTTTTCAGGGATCTTTGCATCAAGGTCCAGACAATTATGCTTTTGTAAAACACAAAGGGAAAATTCTTCCAAAGTCGGGCTCTCGTATGAAGCAAGACATTGATAGTTGCATACTTGATCAACGGGACTACATTTATTTAAGCATTGTAAAGCTTTTCTTGCAGTTGGGATCTAGAAGACAGTTCAAAACCTGTTGTCCGCAGTTTGAAACCATGCAGTTCAAGTTGAAGCCTTGCTCTTAATTCTTTTAAAACCGAACTGTTTTTATATGATGCGATGATACAACCTATTATATATTTTATAAAATATAATTGTAAATAATAATTATATATTTTATAAAAAGTAATTTTAAATATTAATTATATACGAACCGACCGGAACGAACCGAGAAACCAGACCGACCTAGCCGAAATGAACCGATTATATATTTTATAAAAAATAATTGTAAATAATAATTATATATTTTATAAAAAAATAATTTTAAATAATAATTATATACGAACCGACGGGAACGAACCAAGAAACCGGACCGATCCAGCCGAAACGAACTGATTATATATTTTATAAAAAATAATTGTAAATAATAATTATATATTTTTTTTTAAATAATAATTATATACGAACCGACCGGAACGAACCGAGAAACCGGACCGACCCAGCCGAAACGAACCGATTATATATTTTATAAAAAAAAAATGTTTAATAATAGTATATATTTTATAAAAAATAATTTTAAATAATAATTATATACGAACCGACCAGAACGAACCGAGAAACCGGACCGACCCAGCCGAAACGAACCGATTATATATTTTATAAACAAAATATAGTTTTGATATATTAATAAAACTTTATAAGTTTAAATAATATGTTTTTAAAATTTTAGATAATATACTTTTAGTAAAAATATCTAGTTATTGATATTTAATAAAACTTAATCGATTTTTTTTAATAAAACTTTCCCCGGCGACATGTCGCCGGGGAAACCTTTTTTATTTTTGCAAAAAGCCCTTCAATATTTTCGTTATGGCGCCATTTTCCGC
Organism: Tanacetum coccineum; assembly: GCA_026074375.1. NCBI lineage: Eukaryota > Viridiplantae > Streptophyta > Magnoliopsida > Asterales > Asteraceae > Tanacetum > Tanacetum coccineum. Next base: position 3,539 of record BQNB010209632.1, read on the forward strand.
TAAACGACAAAGTTGTAGTTTTCCCCGGCGACATGTCGCCGGGGAATGTCGTCGGGGATACATCTGATACCAAAAGCAGATATGAGTTTACAGCAGCACCACAAAACGTAAAACATAAAAAAACAACTATTGACGATTTTAACAGCATCACCACCACTTCTCACCCACCACCACAGAACCCACCACCACTCACCACACTACCACCCCACCTTGATCACTCACCACCCGCTACTTCACAGACGGTAATCACTAGCACATACCGTCCGACCCAAAACCCCTCCTCCTCCTCTAAACCATAATTCTTTTCTAAACCCTCTAAATGATAATTCTTCTACTTCTTTTTCTAACCCTATAATTGTTGGTGGTGACCGCTGTAACAGTAAGAGCCGAGGCCCCGAGTGGTTTAAATTTTGTGTAATTTTTTTAATTATGATAGGTTTGGATAAATATGTTGTTAATGTTTAATTCTTTTTTTTGTTTGTCAGATTTAGGTAAGCCCGATCCACAACCCGCTAGAGCCGAGTCCACACCGAGCGAAAACAGAGCTAATACACCGAAATGAATGGTAATAATTTTTAATTTTTTTGGTACCCGTGATGGACATTGTCGCCGGGGTATGTTTATTGTTTAAATTTTGTTAGTTTATAGTTATTATTAGGTGAATTGCGTTAAAATTATGTATGTTTATAGTTTGACATGTCTCCGGGGTGGTTATTAATACAATAAGCTCATATATGCGGAAATAAGTTGAAATAAGCTGTAAGCTGTTTAAGAACAGCTTATTTTAAAAAGCTGTTTAAAACAGCTTATTTGATTTAAATGTATGTTTTTATATGATATAAATGGAATGGTGTTTTGGTATATATTTTATTGAACCCTTTATGAATGTTTTAGGATTTTAGTGATTAAATTCGGAAAATCCCCGTCTGAATTTAATTATCCTATAGAAAACCCGTCCGAAATTAATATATTAAAAATTAATTTCGGAAAGACCCCTGTTTGGGACTGCTTTTTGAATGTTTTGTCTCATTTAGGATATGAATGCATATAATTGGTTTACTATTTGAGATTGATTTTCAGACAGTGTTTCTCCATTACTCTACGAATAGGTCCTATAACACATATTTGGGGATTGAGGGGAAATGCTCCGAATTTTTTCAAAGTATTAAATCGTTATTACCATTCATATTTGAGACGAATCATTCAAAGAGTTGGGTTAGATTCCTTCCATAAGTTTCACTAAGGTGAACAAACATCTCGTAATCCTTCTATTGATATGTGTTTAATTTAGTTGCATATAATAACTAAATGTATCGATAAAACGCAGTTATGGTAATCGATGATAAGAGTTGGACACTTTTAGAGCGTCATGAACGAGCATTTTATATCGGTCTTGAAAAATTTGTCGATCATTGCAAGCCGTTAGTGAATAGTGCCGGGAAAATAAGACATCCATGCAAGTCTTGTCGAACAATATTGTGGGTATCCAACAACCCCTTTTAGACCAACATTATAGACAATATGGTTTTGACTAGTTAAAAAACAATGGTTCAACCACGGGTGAACCGGAATCTTCCTCCGCCACCGCCAGTATAGATAACACAAGACAACCTCAGATGATGACATGACAATCGTTACTTAATGATCTTAGCTATATTCCTCCGAATAATGAACAAAATGAGCCAACTCAAGGAGATATTGGTGAGACAAGTAACAAACCGAATCAAGCTACACGTAACGAGTTTGAAGAGTTATATGCCAGTGCCAACGAGGAGCTGCACCCCGGTTGTGACTATGTGCTACACGATTAACTTTTATAGCAAAGTTTTAACCTATTTTAAGTTAAAGAAAATTGATTGATTCAATAATATTTAAGAAATGTTAGGAAGTATTTTTTTCAAAATTACTCCATCATAAAGGATACAAGCTCCTACCGTCATACTATGCAATAAAGACGTTGCTTACAGCAAGAAGTTCAATATGAAGAAGCGATGGTTTTATGGACCATCAATAATTTTCCTGCTCAGAGTAGTTTGTCTGGGTGAGTGGCTATCGGTTACAAGCATGCCTACATTAATTAAAGGATACTCCATCTTTCGTAACGTTAAGCAAAACAGCAGTCTCTAAAGTTGGCCACAGAAGATTCTTAAAGAAGCCTCAAACATGGAGGAGTCAGGGTTTTTTGAATTCAATGCCAAACCGATAACAAGATTCCTCCTAAAGAATTTGCCAGGATGAAATCATGGCTCAGCTTGATAGATTGAGCCAACGCGTCTATAGTAAACATCCGATTATGATGGTGGGAAGAAAAAAGGAATGTTCTTGTCGAGCTTAACAGGACCTAACAGTTTTATATTTTACTAGCTTGCGTATTAGTCTTTTCTTACACTAAGACACAATTTAGACATCATGCATATCGAAAAAAATGTGTTGGAGGCCATCTTGAACACTTTGTTAATGAATGACAAATCTAAAGACATCGCTAAGGCAACACAAGACTTGCAAAGGTTGGGTATTCAAAGTGGCTTGTGGCTCTGCCAAACCAAAAACGGAAAGTGCTTGAAGCCTCAGACTGCGTATTCATTCACACCATAAGAACCAAAAAAAGTATTGTCCAGATCAACACAGATTAAACTACAATGGGTTCGGATCATGCTTCAAGCACAAAGTAACCGATAATGATACCAATATAACAGGCCTGAAGTCTCATGACTGTCATATAATGATGCAACGTTTACTTCCTTACGGACTTTAAAATTACTTGCCCGATAAGATTGCAAAACCAATAATCGAGCTATGTTCCTTTATTTAAAGCAAATCTGCTCAGCAACTTTGATGGGGGGATGACATGTTTAAAGGCTCAGGATCAAGGTGGTCGATATCTGTGCAACATGACTAATATATCTTCCTGCTCTCTTTGACATTATGACTCACTTGTTTATCCATTTACCTCTAGAGGCTCTTGAAGGCGGGCCTATTCGCCCCCGGTGGATGTTTCCATTTGAAAGATACATGAAGAAGCTAAAAGGTTATGTACGAAATAAAGCTAAGCCGGAAGGTTCGATTGCGGAGGGTTATGTTGCAGAAGAAGCATTGACTTTCAGTTATCATTATTTTCAGGATGTTACCACGAAATTTAATCATCCCGACAGTAATGTGGATCCCCCTCCCCCAACGTGTCAGTTTCAGGTGTTTCGATCGGTATGTAAATTGATTGGTTTACGGTCGGTTATTCGGTTTGATGCCCAAGAGTTGAAGAAAGTAAAATGGTATGTACTTCACAACATTCCTGAGATCGACACGTACCGGTCCCAATTCAAGAGGTACGCGTTTTTTATATAGAAACTTCTTTTTATTAACTTATCATTTCGACGACTTATTCTAATACCATGAACGTTTTTCAGTTTATTTCCTAACAAAGACATGAAAGAAGAATTACCCCAGTGGTTTGGTCTCAGTAAACTTAGACTTATATCTGTGTACTTAACTGTAAAAATAACAAATACAAAATTGTGTTTCTATCTAATCTAACCTTCATCATAGATTCCGTCAACGTCACGTAGACAATGACAAAGACCCAGAGGTTAGCACAACTAGCGAGTTATTCGCTTTGGCTTGTGGACCAACATGGACTCCAATCTCAATAAACTCTTGCGTAGTCGATGGTGTGACGTATGTCGTGCACAACCGCGAAGAACGTCGCACAACTCAAAACAGCGGCATTTGTTCGCCTGGCCCTGACGGAGAAATGTATTATGGTCAACTTCAAGAAATCCTCGAGTTTAAGTATTTGTTGTTCAAAGTTTGTGTTCCGATAAAGTTGGTGACACTCGCAACCAAGGACATAAAGTCAAATGTCTTGTCCTTAGAAACAACCTGACACAAATCTACTGCAGAGGTGAGGCGTTTAAAAATGATCAATACATTCTCGTAACACAAGCAAACAAGTCTTCTACCTTAAAGATGAGGCCAAACCCTACTGGAGGGTCATCGAACATGTTAATCATAAAAAGTTTTCCGACGGGGGTGTTATCGTGGTAGAGGACGATCCTGATATTATACATTTCGACAACTCATCTGATCTCCCACTTTCTACTAGTTTGAATGACTTGGATAATGCGACCTTGCATATAGATGGTCAATCAACGGAGGTTGACGCACCGCCAGATATCATTGATGTTGTTGACCAAGACGATGATATTACTGATGATGAAGACGCCCTTCCTCATGATTTAGCAGATTCTGATGATGAAGACCTCATCAATGTTGATGATGATGGTGTTGACAAAGTTTATTCTAGTGAAGAAGAAGATTGATCTTGAGTTGTAACTTGCAAAAGACACTTATATATTTGAATGAATGAATGAAATTGTTGTGGATTGTTTAAATGTGTATATTTATTTGGATATGTATGTATTTGGATGTGTGCATGCTTATATTATTTTGTTCATGAATTTCTATATGTTATGCTAATTGTACTTGTACAGATGTCAGCAGATGTTGCCCGGTCCCACGGCGGTGACGGTGGCGGTGAGGATCGTCCCCCTCCACACCATGTACCCACCGGTTGCATGGGTTGCTTTGCTAACCGAGGTAAGAATTTCTGGATTATTGTAATACAAGCATAAATTTGATACATATATTGAACTTGCTTGCCTTGAATTTTTATGACTTTATCACTCACTTGATTTTGCAGGCAAAGGCAAACGAAAGCCCAATTTAGGCGGCAGGGCAGCGGGCAGGCTGAATACCCGCGACAAGACCCGAAACCTCTCCTTAAAGGAAATCACGGATAAAAAAGGCCCCGTCCCGATCCGGTTTGAGCTGCGTGACAAACAAACCCTTATGCCTCTCGGTGACCATGCGGCTCATTGGTCTAGCTACATCGGGGAGGTCATTAGGGGTGTGCCTTTGTACTACCCTTCTTGGCTGAAGGTCCCGAAGGAGCAGAAGGCGGCGCTCATTACAGATATTGGGGTCAGTTATCCTTTTATGTTTATTTCATTATCGTGTTCATTTATTTAATTGTGTATATTTATCTAAATTCGTTTATTTATTTATATCATATAAATAAATAAACAAATTTGTAGCAACCGACAATTTTTGGAACCTTAAATGACTATTATACCCTTTGACTTTTCGGGTCTGACTTGACTTTTGACCTTTTTACCTTTTATTGACATGTAAAAACAATTACCGCGTAACCGATAATTTTTTTTCTTCGAAACTTATTTTAATAATAAATCATAATTATTATTACATATTCCTCATTTATAAATTTCCTTTTCAATCTCATTTGACTTGAAAACGAGAAGATATCTCGTTAATTTTGAAAACCACGCACAACACGTACCGACTTGATAATAATTCAATTATATTTAATGATCAAAATTTATTTAATAAAATGTAACATTTCGTGTTTTCAAGTTATTTTACGACGTCATTTATTTCACTATTTATTTTAAACTTCTACACGTTTACTTTTAATTTCAATCGTATAGTTAAATCGCGTAAGCTAAAAATTATCCTTTAACGTAAACGAGCATCAAACAAATTAAAGTTACGTCAAGCAAGCAATATATTATTTTTACGAAAGTAATTATTAACTTTTATATTTTATTTTTTTTATTGGTTACGTAACGCTTTTACGCTTATCAATTTAATACATTTAGGCATTCGCGGAACCACCAAAATTTATCTACGCTTCAACAAATACCCATTATTATTCTCAATGCTCAAAGTTTTATAAATCTTTACCCATGTTATCAAGTTAACCAAATTTACGTTACAAGGAACCAACTAGAGCTTACATATTACAAGTTTATACTTAAACCTTTAACCTACACATTATATACTTCAAATATCACAAGTACTTACCAACAACATATCAAAGACATTCCAAGAAGGTTTGAAGGTTTGGTTAAGCATTTGCAAGGCTTAAGCAAGTTAGGGGTTTCTTTGGAAATTAAGGTTTAATCACAAGGGTGTGATTTTGTTTATCATTCATCACTCATTCTCCCAAGGTCCATCTAAGATCTTAATCTCTTCAATAATCTATTTTCATGTTCTATATAATTGTGTATAATTAAATCACCACCTAGGTATATTTTATAAAGTTTATAAAATATGTACATGCTAAATCATACTCGAAATCATTTTGTACATGGCTAATATGATGTTTAAAATATGCTAATATGTTTTAAACAAGGATTTACAAGCAATGGGTAACTTATATAAATTATTGTTAAGTTATGAATATTTACTTAATTATAATGTTTATGAAGTTAAATAAAAATGTTGGACAATTTATTAGACACTATGGACAAGTAAAGGACTAAGATGACCTAAAATAAATGAGACACTTGATATAAAGTGTAGTAGAGGACTTATGGTATTTTATTCAAGTTAAAAACTAAAAAAACGTAGTTAAAACGAGTAAGATACGACGTTTCAAAGATTCGACATGATATATATATAAAAGCTGTGAAACCGTGCACGCTTCAGCAGCTGCTGAAACTGTGTTTTTGAGGACCTTCGGGTCTGATTGAGTCGAAGTGTAAAACTACAAAGTTGTTAGGAACGACATTTTACATAAACTTGACGATTTTCATAATTTTCGGATGTATAGTTTGTAAACTAGACACTTTTCTTGACATGAATAGTGCTGGTTCATTTTTTTTATAAAAATTTACAAAACATTTTGGAATCACTTATATAATATCTATACAAGTTTTAACATTATAAATATTATTTTATACGACGATCGAACTATTTATACGGTAACAT
>BQNB010209635.1:0-10324 GCA_026074375.1 Tanacetum coccineum
TTTATTAAAGTAGCTTATTCTAAGCTTATCTACAACTTTGCTTTTTAAACTTTTCAAAATAAAAAAAAGGGAATATGGAAGTTGGGGGTGAGCAAGGCTCGAACCCTCGACCTCAACATCCTCACCTTTTTTAACACCTCACAACACACACTCCCTACCAACGTGCCATGGGGTTTTTTTTCATTCTAACTTTGCAAAATCTATTTTTTATATACATTTTAGCCCTTTTTGTACAATAAGCTGTTTTAGCTTATTTCGTAGCTTATTCGATAAGTTGTGTTTCCAAGCTTATTTTTCTTAGGTTCCTTATTGTTCAAACTATTTTTTGTAATTTTTTTAGAATTTTTATAATTAGTTTAATATTTTTAAACATTTATTTTTATTAAAAACTTTAAAAATTCATAAAAAATAGAAAAATAATCAAAAAAATATAATTCTTTTTTAGAAAATGTACTTTTATCATATAGTTTCTAGGAAAATTAATTTTGTTTCCGTAGGGTTAAAATTGCAAAATTTCGATTTTTAAAGAGCGGGATTCATTCCCGTTCACGTTTTTTGTGTTTTTAAGCTCAATTCAACTCCGTTTTTGTTCTAGTTTTCTTTAATCCTACTTTTTAGTCAATTAGGGTTAGTTAAAAGTGGAAAAAAAATCATTTTTGATTTATTTTAAAAATTTAGGGTTTTTAGTTCCCGTTTAGGATTTCCGTTTTGCGTTTTTAGCTAAAAAGTTATCTCCCCTTAAGTATTTTTAAGTTTTTACCTTAATTTTCTTGTAGTTTTAGATAACCAATATCAATCTTATCCCATTCAAGCATCGATTCTCAAAACGACACTCGACTTTCAATTGCTTTCCTCATCGAGGATAACGACCCGGGAATCATACTTCCGGATTACTATAACTGAGATCTTTTGATTCCTACTTTTTTATATATATTTATAAGTATATTTTATATATATTTACTATATATTAAAGAGTGTAGTCAGAAATGATCAAGTTTTTGGCGCCGCTGTCGGAGAGGATTGTCTACGATTGTTGAAGCAGTTTGAAAATTTTTGTTTGAAGATCTTTCCAAAAGAAGTCATTTTGTTTATTTTCATATAAAAAATATAAAAATATTTTTCATTTTCTTTTATTAGTATAATTAAAATATAAAACCAAAAATCTAAAAAAAAGTAAAAACCAAAAACATAAAAACATTTTCCATAAAAAGAAAAAAATAAAATAAATTCACCAAGTTGGTAAAAGAACACCAACAAATAATACTTTCAATTGAAATATTATCCATCAATAAGTTCCCAAACCAAAGATCAAAAACTTACCTTTTGTGTCTCTTGCGACGTACGGCTCACCTTTGAAAGTTAATTCTTTTAAAGAGTTACTGAGAAGCAAGTTGATTATTAAGTTTAAGTGTCTTATCTCATTGTCCGTATTTAAAATTCATTGTTAAAATACCAAAAAAAACCTAAAAAATTTAGTATAAAATTTCTTTTTACATCTTAGTGCATGCGCACTCGTTCTCAATCTCGTAATTCTAACCGTCAGCAACAACAAGTCAATCCGACTTTTGTTGAACCATTCAATCTTTGTGAACCTATTCCCGTTGTTACAATGGATGATACTCGTACTATGGCTCAATTGGTTGAAGCACCCACCGTGGGTTACGAGGATGCCATCGTTGTACCCGAAATTACCGCGGACAACTTTGAACTTAAGCACGGTTTGCTTACCCTCGTTCAAAACAAACAATTCTTCAGACATGACAAGGAAGACCCTCATGCTCACATCCGTTATTTCAACAAGATCACTTCTACGATGAAGTTCCCGAACGTCCCGAGTACGTCGGTAAAGCTTATGCTTTTCCCATTTTCTCTCAAGGGTGCAGCCCGAATTTGGCTTGAAAAAGAACCCCCTCGATCGATTCTAACATGGGATGATCTTGTTTTGAAATTTATCAACAAATTCTTTCCTCCTTCCAAAACAACAAATCTTCGAAATGAAATCATGAGATTTTAACAACGATTTGATAAAACTTTCTACGAGGCATGAGACCGATTCAATGATCTTCTTCGAGCATGCCCACATCATGGATTTTCAGAATTGCATCAACTCGATACTTTCTATAATGCTTTGAACTCTAATGATCAAGATTTGTTGAATTCCGCCGCAGGTGGTAACGTTTTGGATAAAATGCCTCGTGATTGCCTAAGAATCATTGAAAGCAAATCCAAGGTTCATAATTCACGTAACAAGCTGGTTGTTGCAAAAGTGAGTTCGAGCAGTTCTACCCCCGGTATTTCTCCTGATGTTGTTGAACTTAAAGATACGGTGAAAGCTTTACTTCTCGAAAAGAAAAACCAAACCCAAGCTCTCACTCTTGTGAAAGCGGTCGAGGAAAGTTGTGTTACTTGTGGTGGTACTCATTTTTACCGAAATTGTCCTGCCATCGATGGCAACGTTTATCGTGACAATATTCAAGAATTTGTTACCCAAGCAGCAGCAGCTAATTTCAATCAAGGAAATTCCGGTTACCGAGCTGGTATGTGCTTAAATACACATACCTTTTACCTTTAAAAACGAGCTAAAATAACCAAAAACGGACTTAGAATGCCAAATATATGCTTGTTTTGCTAATTGTGTTGTGCAGGAACGGATAACGAAGAAAAGGACGAAAAACAAAGCCAAAACGACAAAACCGGACTCGGAATGGAAAAGACTGTGAAAGACAAAGCCAAATCGAAGCCGGAAAGTCAATCAAGTCAAAAAGTCAACAGAAAAGTCAACTGGTCAAAGTCAAAGTCAACCCCGACAAATCCAAAAGTCAACAAGTCCAAAAATATAAGTTTGGGGTTGAAATTGTAAAAACCCTAAACTTACATTTAATAGAGAAAAGAGAAAAAAGAAGACAAGGGCCGATTTTGCAATTCACTCAAAGAAACAAATGGGGGGGCAGTCCTGCCAACACTCCATACTTGTACACCACAAGGACGTGGGGTGCAACTGAACATAACACTCTTGGGGACTTGTTTTGCCAAGTCCCCAAAAGTTTTAAACAACAAGGACGGTGGGTGCAATAACCATATACACTATGAGGGGCCATTTTTGCCAAGTTCGCAAACCCATACCCTGTCACTCTCTTTCTCATACAACCCACTTTTCCCGCCCTTTTTGAACACAACCCAAATCACGGGTTTACAAACCCTCTTCTACCCTGCACCTCAAAAACCCCATGAACAAACACCTCCCCCCTCCTCCACTTAAACCCATGCCAAGTTGGCAATCCCACAAATCCCGAAGGCCTAGTGGACGGTTGAGATGATTTTTTGGTCTTGCTCTCACAAAACAAGCACAACAAGCACATTAGCAGCCTATAAAAGAAAGAGAAGACAGAAGTTTAAGGGTAGTTAGTTTTTTTAGTTTTAATTTTCAGTTTTGTATTTTCCTTCAATATTAAGCATTTTACTTTCAAGTTTTTTTAAAATAGCTTTAAAGCTCTTGTACTCTTCTCTTATAAGCTTGTACTTCTTCATTTGTTCAATACGATTCAGTTTACAAGTGTTCTTGTCATTTGTTTTCAAGTTTAAGTCGTTTTTCATCAAATAAGCTCTTAATAAGCTCATTTGAGCTTATTACTGTTCATAAGCTCAAATTTAGCTTATATCCTGTTTTTAGTCAATCATTTGCTCATTCTCATCATTTACATAAAAAATTATGATTACTTGAGTGTTTTTGAGTCATTTTCAAGCAACAAGGTGAAATATGCTTTCATACAGCTTTTGAGCTTAAAAGCTTAAGGTTAGTGGCTTGGTAGCCATCAGGAAACACTTAGTTTCTACTATTGGCACTTAAGTGTGAAGATTCTGCAAAAATAAGGTTTCATTCTCTCAATTCCATTTTAGCATTTACCTAGCATTTCATTTAGCTTATTTCAGTATCTGTTTGCTTATATTTGTGCTTAATCCTGCTGCATTTAGTTTAGACAGCTTTTAGTTGTCATTGTTCTAAGTTTTCTTAGTTAACAACTCATCTAGATTTCATACTTGCATTTCTGTCAATTTTAGAATAATAAGCTACAAAGAGTAACTAGCTTAATCATACAAATAAGCTAGTACTTTGAGTGATTAAAAAGCTTAAGTAGGTTATCTTAAATAAAAGAAAAAAAAAATAAAATACACCTAGCAAAAAAGCCCCTCTTAACTGTTTTAGCACTTAGCCACACCCCTAGTCGTTAAGCCGACAGAGATCTAGTTTTGAAAGTCAAGCTTAAGGTGTGTTTGGTATAAGCTTAAATTGACTCTTAAAGTCAACTCTACTTTGTCAAATCATATCATTTAGCTGAGTTAGGTTATAAAACAAGGTTTCAAACAATTTTTAGAAGTTAGCTTTTAGAAGTCCACAGTTTAGAGTGCAAAAACTTTGTATCAGCACCAGGGCAGTTTAAGTGTTTGAGTGAGTTTAGATTTTAGTGTCTCTTAGCATCTTATTGTTCAAAAATGGTTATTATAGGTTTAGTAATACTTAGTGAGTAGATTTAAAGGGTTCTCACATCAAAACTTAGCCTGCACTTCATTTTCTTGCCAAATGCATCAGCAACAACAGTCAAAGCTGTTGTTGCTATGCACTTTAAATTTGAAGGATAAGTGATTTCAAGAACAAGAGAGTTAAATCTTAGTTAACTTAGGACTATATACACAGATTGAGTTAGTGTGAAAGTCTTTTAGGTGTCAACTTAACCTGCACTAGGTAACATGTCAATTGCATCAGCAAAATATTCCATATCAGCATAAGATTTTGCCATTTCACACTTTGAGTTTTTCATTTCATTGTTAAAACTTTGCAAAATCCTTTTACCTAGGTAAATTTTAGATAGTTAGAGTAGTTTATTCTCAAAATTTCAGAATCTAAAGTTCAGTAATAAGCTCTTTAGCTTATTAGAAAAAAGCTCAAAAACAATTCATAAAAACTTTTCACTTTTTCATCTTAATTTTCTTTCTAAGTTTGTTAACACTAGGCTACTTTTAGTTTAAAATCCTTTAGTATACATTTTAAGTCACAATTAGCTTCTTTTGTTTCAAAGTTTCACCTAGAAATAAGCTAGTTAGAAGCTAAAATCCAAAAAGCTCTCTAAACCCCTAGTTTCTGTGACAGAAATCATACAGCTTATTTTCCAGCTTATTCTGTGGTTAAAAGTGAAAAGTGTTTTCATTAAAGTTGTTAGGATTAAGCTCTTTAATAAGTTTGTAGTTTTAAGTTTTTGCTAATTCTCATTTTTTAATAAGCCAAAAAAATAAGCTGAAATCGTAGGGTTTATTCTGTCATTTCTTAATAGTTCAAGGTTAGTCGTTTTCATAGTAGTGTAAATTCCCAAAACTTTACCCGCCTACCCTTTAGTTTCATTTCGTACATTTCCTACCCTGGACTTTACAAAAATAAAAAAAAGAGGGGAAGACAAGGGACCCGGGTGAGCAAGACTCGAACCCGGGACCCCTCGATACATCCCCTCCCTTTCGTACACACTTATACCGCTGCGCCCTTGGGTCTTTTTCGTTAAAGACTCAAGGGCATTTGTATTTATGTACATTTTTGGGTATTAAGTGTAATAAGCTGTAACAGCTTATTACGGGCTTATTTCTGTAGCTTATTTTTGTTTCTTATTTTTCGTAGGACCATTAGAGTGTCTAGTATTTTTTGTAAATTTTTCAGAATTTTTCGTAATCATTTACTATTTTTTATAATTTAATTTAGTTAAAAGTTTGTTTAATTCATAAAAAATACAAAAATTATCAAAAAAATATTTTACTTTTTTAGAAAATTTTCTTTTACCATCTAGTTTGTAGGAAAAATATAAAAATTTTCGTAGGGTCATTTTTATAACTTTTTACTTTTTAAAGCACGGTCCGGGTACGGGATTTTGTTTTGACTCGTTTTTGGGTCAAACGAACTCCGTTTTCGGTCTAGTCTTTTTCATTCTTCGTTATTTGATTACATAACCCACATTTTAGCCCTATAAAATAGTATGCATTTGAGTCTTAAGAATACCACATCAGAATATAGGAGGCCAAGGGCCTTACTTCACCTTTTGCTGAATGGAGGAACTCCTTTAGAACCTAGCGAACAAATACAGTTGAGTTAAGTACACTGATACAAACTAACTAATAGAACAAAATGCCAGAAAGTAAAATTCCACCTTTTCAACTTGCCCATTTCCCCCTCTACTTAAGTATATCATATTTTACCCGTCGTAAATGCCAGCCGTATCTTTAACAGTTTTGATTTCATGTCTATACGTAATAACATTCTTTCAACCATGTTAGTAGCCGCATGAAATACGTTGGATAATGAAAAAAGAGTTGCATGATATGAAGATGATAGTTACTTGCCAAAAGTGTTAAATAATACTCAAATTGCTGAAGTAAAACAGAACTTTAATTCATGATAAATAAAAATGATATAATAGCTTAAATATGTGATACAATCAAAAAGTGACCTATTTTAAAGTTGCATCACGTTCTTGTCCACCAGAAAACTTTATTAAACCATGTTCCCCTCCAACCACATCCAATTCAATGATATTGATTGCAACATCTAGGCCAACTTTGACACCATGGTCTTGGTGAGCTACATGCCTCATGGCACCGTCAAAGTATCCAAATGGAACGTCATGCACCTGTTGTACAGTTTCAAACACACATATAATAATTTAAGGACGAAGTTGAGCATGCAACTCGTTTTAAAAGTGAACATAATACGATGCGCATAAAAAGGAGCCATATAACGTGCTTGGTATGTGCTTATTTACACATACCTTTTACTTAATTAAACGAGCCCAAATAACAAAAAACGTGTGAAAAATACAATGTATATGCTTGTTTTTGTGTTTGTGTATGTGCGATATCAAGAAAAGGACAAAATAAAGTCAAAACTGGACAAAACACGAGCACAGGATTGAAAAAAGCATGAAAAAACCGAAGCCGAAGGCGTACCCATTTTCTATGAACTAACCCGCGCCCACTTAATGGGTTGGGTCAGCCCACAAGCCTAAACTTAAACCAAAGCCTTTTAATTAATTATCCAAATCCAAATGTCAATATACCATAACCCATTTCCCCGTTTTCTGGCCCAAACCACAATTTAAAAGCCCATTTCCAAAGTCCTTTTATAAAGGCCAGTCAACGCGGGTCAAAGGGTCAAAACGAGTTAAACACAGTCAAATTGCACTGTTCATCCATCCTCGTTCCCTCCATTTTCACTATTCACCTCGCACAAGGTAAATCCACCAAAGTACACGTACTCCCTTGCTTCTAGAAGGCTCAGTCTCACACCCTCACACTCCTACTTATCCACGTTGGCAATCCCACGCCACCCCATTGGTCAATTGGACGTGGCACTCGATTCAAGGGTCCTAAATCATGCGTGGAGGATAATCATGATTGGATGGACGAGATTGGTTTAGGAGGAGCGTTTCAAGGTCCTAGAACCTTCACCTCTCGGCTATAAAAGGAAGACTCCTCACACACACAAGGCATCTAGGGTAGTATTTACCTTAATTAGTATTTTTAGCTTATTTTTAGCTTAATGTCTTTAATTTGATGTAATTTCCTTTATAAAAGTTTGTAACTCACTTGTTTATCAATAAAATTTCAGTTAATGTTCAATTCATGTTTTTACTTATTACATCTATGGTTTGTTTAAGCTTAATTTCAATCTAATAAGCTTTTATAAGCTCTCAAATACTACTTAAGCTAGCCTCTACTCAGTTAAGCCCTCAAAAGCTTAACTGAGCTTATTATTTCTCAAATCTCACCCCTAAATATACCTCAGCCTAATGGATGATAAGCCAAACCTGGATGGGCTTATAGACCTTACCAGCTTATCTCTGATAAGCTGGAGCTTAATTATAAGCTCTGAGCAAGGGAAATTGTAAGTTTCACTTTCTATTGCATATTTTAGCTTATTTCCTTGTTAGCTTATAGATCTGTTTATTGTGGCTTAATTCTACTTTAGTTGTGCTTAATCTAGCCTTTATTAGCTTATTGCATTTAGCTTGTAGCCTTTATTATTCTGTTTTAAGTTCTTCTTTGGTTTTCATAAAAACTATTAAAAAATCCAAAGATATTAGCATAATCTTATAACTTGTTGTTTAATCTTATTAGATAGTTGAAATTTGCTTATTAGATATTATATAAGCTAATCAGCATCTCGTATTTGAAGTTTAAGCTTAAACTCTTGGTCTTATAAGCTAAAAATGACATTAAGCTTCTTAAAGGGGTGTTTGGCATTAGCAGTTCTAATCTAAGTTAGAACTGCTAGAAAGCTTTAAGACCTTTTGATCAAGTTTGATTGTCAATTTGAGGGTTATAAGATCAAGATTTAAAGTTTGAAGGAAGCTAAATCTGTTTTTGATATGTTTGTTGATTGGAATTATGAATTTGTGGTCATATGGTTTAATAAGCTAGCTTATTTTGATTGATGATGATTAAGTGTTGTTTAATGTAAGTTTCATGCTTGATTGAGTCTAATGATGCAGTAGAATAGAATTGGAAAAATGTGCATTTGCCAACTTGATTTTAAGTCAAAATCTTTCATAAGAGTCTTTCTAAAATTTTCAAATTAGCAAATTTTTGTTAGCAAAATTAGGTTAGATAAAATAAGTTTTAAGGTTTGATTTAGATTATATAAGCTCTTTGGACAACAAGCTTAATATGTTTTGAGCTTTTGAGTCTTTTCAACAACTTTAACTTGCTTAAACTTAAGGCTGAAAAAACTATTTTGTCTTTTCTTAAACTTGAAAAAAAATCAAAAAAAATAGTTAAAGTGCCTGGACAGCCTTTTCATTTAGCCTTTTCTTAGCTTATTTGATTTTCAAAATACTTTTAGATTGTTGATTTAGATAGTTTTTGGCATAGGCTTTAAGGTTTTACAAGTCATTTTGCCATAAGGTTCCATTTAGTTGCTTAAAAATAAGCTCAAAAGTACCTAGTTGGTCTGTTTGGTTAACTGTTTTGACCAAAGTGCTTATTTGCTTTTCTTAGTTAATGGCTTATTGGATTTGTTTAAATTTTGTTCAGTCTTGCTTATTAGGCTAGGTTTAAGGTGTTTGTAGCTTAATTGGCTTAGGCTTGAGCTTATTCAAGTTTTTAAGCTATTTTAGTTTAAGTGTTAAAGCTTAAAAACTTTTAAGTCACATCTGTCACTTTCAAAAGCTCATTTCTGGCTTATTTCTTCTGTTTAATAAAAAGTCCTTTTACAAAAGTGTCTTATTTTTAGGTTATTAAGCATTTTGTTCAAAAAACTTTTCAAAAATAAAAAAAAATTACAAAATGGGAAGCCACAGGTTCGAACCTGCGACCTCCCCCTTAGCACACACGCGTCTCACACCACACTCACCAAACCAACTGCCCTTAGGTCTTTTTCGGTTATAGACTTGCAACATTAATTCTTTATAATCATTATTCTTGTTTTGCTTATTCGACTTTATTTGCTTATTTTCTGCTTATTGATTAAGCATACTTTCATTTTTTTATTTTTACTAGATTCCTGTTAGTCTTAGGTACTTTTCATAATTTTTCTAGAATTTTTAGAGTAAGTTTAATATTTTTTAATCAATTTTATAGATTAAAAGTGTTTTTAATTTATAATAAATAAAATAAAAATCAAAAAAATATAATTCTTTTTCGGAAAATTATTTTTAGTCATTTAGGATTTATAAAAATTAAATTTGAGTTTGTAGGATTAAAATTTGAATTACTTGCTTAAATGTCGCGTTTTAGAATTCCCGTTAACGTTTTTACTTTAAATCTTTAATTACCTTGTTTGTTTGCTTGCCTTTAGTTGCTTTTGTGTTTAATTTTTAGAAGTAGAATCAAAATTCAAAATATTTGATATTCGAGCATCAAACAAAATACCTTCGTGGATTTCAAATTCACCTCTTGTCAGGATACGACGTCCGAGAGATATAATATTGTTCGTCCTCAAGCAATTTTCTTATCAAACGGGATACTTACTATACTATAATTAGTTTGAGATATTTAGGATATATATTTAATTATATATAGACTATTTGGATCGAACCAAACACGGGTTATTAGCTAGTTTTATGTCAAATTTGGCTAATAATATACGGGTTTTTATAACTTGTGTTATAGGGGCACAAGATAAAAGACAAAAAAGTACCCAATGACCCACAAAAAGGTAAAAATTACTTAGGGACTCACGAATTTCGTAAGCCTCTAAGTACTTTTTTGTGAGTCATTGCCTTCTTATCTTGTGTCCATAACACACAAGTTAAAAAAATCAATTATATAATACACCCAAGATGTCACACCC